>PIJE02001210.1:0-111536 GCA_002895965.2 Coryphaenoides rupestris | reverse complement strand
CTGGTTCAGAGGTCTGCTGCTGTGGTTATCAAGAAAAAATAAATTTATCACCTGGCACTGCAATCCCATGGAGAAACGGGAAGTTTACCTTTCCTTTGATTCATTTGTTTTTCGACCAATCATGTGGCTGAGGACGGATCTGTTGGTGCGTAATTGGCTAACGGCGAACACAAACTCGGCCAGCACTAGTCAACTTTTCCCTGTTGGAACGGACAGCAACATTCTTAGAAAGGATTTCTATCACGTTTTCCCATCAACAGTGTGTAGACTGGCCACTGTAGAAATATGCTTTGGCCTGCCGATTAAAAACCTCTTCATTTACAAATGAGTTTCTCAAATTGCCTCTGACTTGCTGTATTTGTATTAATGCTCTCCTTGACCCCCCGCCCCCCCGACCCGCAGGACGTGAAGGCCCAGTGCACCATCCCCCTGCTGGGCTACTGCGTGGACGACAGCCCCCGGGCCACGGACCCCCCGGCCAGCTTCCGGCTCTCCCAGTCCAAGTCCGTCCACAGCTTCGCCGCCGAGTCCGAGGAGCTCAAGCTGCGGTGGCTCAAAGTCATCCGCGTGGCGGTGACGGGGACGGTCCCCGAATGCCCGCCGCCCGACGGAGACGGAGCCAGCATGAACGACAGCCTCGCGCTGGAATCCACCGGCAACGAGAGCTCGTAGCCGATCGCTCGATTACTGTATCGCCCGAGTGGAGACGGAAGTGGATTGCATGAGACATAAATCGGATGCTGGATCGCAGAGGACATACAAGCATATACACTCGGCACTGAAACTCCTGTTCAGAGACTATAGAGGAGATCAGCGCTGGATATGCTGCCTTTAGTCGCCCAAGCTCAACTTCCACTTGGATTTTTATAAGCGGTCAACACCTTAAAAAGTGCTGAGAAGACACAAGAGAAGACATTTCCCTGCAAACAATCAACACTAGGAGACTGTTGCAGTTTCACGTATGGACACGTGACGACAGAAATGTTCTACTTCAGCTTTTTCTGGTGCTTTGGACTGACACTGTTTTTGCCGATGGATGGAAGGCACTTTTTTGGACAGAAAGAACACACGTGTGTTGTTTCCAACATGCAATGTGTTCCTTGTCTTGACTGAAGTACTCCAATCACGCAGTTAGAGATCACCACAGTAACAATGTTATCATCAACTCGAAAAGTGCACCGACTCAGTATAATACAACTCAAGGAATATTATGTGTGTTATCTAGCTGGCCGGCCTTGCAGTTAGGAGGATTATACTTTCCAAAATCGCACGTACGTAGTAATCCTGCTCATTGCATTCAGAATACAACTTTTCGTTCATATGCAACTGATTCTGTAGACCGTTTTCGGTTGTCTTTCGGCGTTGGAAGGATGGTCTTATGTAGAACAATCATCAAGAATCTGTCTGTTTGGTCAGTGTTGTCCTGTATTTAACGATACATGAAGCTGGGTATTGCTGTATGACATGAAATAGCACATGGTGATCCTCCTCCCCCTCCCCCCCCCCCCCCCCCCCTCCCCCAAAAATGATTAGCATCCGTGGGCCTAAAAAGAAGCAATGCAATGCAAAATTGTTTGTCTTCGATCCAGTAGACAGCCAGGAGTGTGTGTGATTAAACAGGGAAGTATTAGGGTTTCTGACCTAGATATGCATCGAGGGAAAGTCGGAGCAGGCTTTTACTGTCATGCAGCACAATCAGAGTTTATGGGTATCGACGTGGATGTCCCAAGTGTAAATGCTGTAATTAATTGTATGTATTTAAAGTAATTTATAGAAGATACCGAGCATGAACCTTTAATAAGAGTCGCACAAGTTCAATCCCCTCGCTCTCTCTGCCAATCTCGTTAGGTTCATCCGTTCCCAGGACATTGATGGCTCTCCTTCCCGAGTATTGCGGGATCTTGGTAGAAGTGGAAGGTCGTGGACGTGGGCCTACATACATACATGGTGGCCAATTAACACTCGGTTGTCTGGTAGGCGTTCTGCGTAACCCCGTTCCTAATTAACACATCTTTGCCCGGTGTGTTCGGCGGTGGTGAGTCTCTTCACCCGGCTGTACGCCACCTGTGCCCGACTATTTTTCCCGCACTGGTCAGACGCCAAGCGAGAGCACAAACTACCCTGGATGTCATGTAAAAAGCTGAATGTAAAATAAAACATGTTTTACTTTACGTTATGTACAGTCCTTTTCTGCCCACTGGTTTAAAAATTGACGCACTTTACTGTCTATGAGTGGTCCCCTTGTAAAAAAATTTAAACAAGATAAACTATTCCAAACGGCGATTGTTTTTCAGCCTCATTGTTTTTCAGCCTCAAGTGAAAGGATGACTTTCAGAGTTTGCGGCAAGTCAAGTGACACTTCCTTGTGATTTCTAACAATTATTTGTCTTTCACAAACTGGGTTCAATTGCGTTTTCCCACTCTACTGGGAGTTCAGTTCAGCTGCACTCATTAGCATTCAGCACATAGCCAACACCAGCTTACACACACACACACACACGGGGGAAAGTCATCCAGCCGTCCTCTCCAGACTCAAGTGCCCCCCACCCAACCCCCCTGAATGATGACAGGCACTGTAAGCTCTGCACACACACACACACACACTTTTAGAGAGCAAAGCATTGTGGATATCAGCTTAAGGGAATGCAATTCAAGCTTTAAGTATTTTCAGAGGAACCTGTTACACCAATTCAGACAATTTACAAACGAGAACATTGAAGACCTTGTCATCAAATGAACCCAAGCAGGGCTTTTATCATGTTAAATGTTTAGAGGTTGGCATGCCACCATTTGAAGTTACATGGGTTCAGACATTGGGTCATGTCATTAAATTAGGGGAGAGTTTCAACTTAACTCATTACCCACACTCAGGCATCCCATCCAATATTTAGTGGAATTGGAAGGTCATTACAACACGATGCACACATGATCAATTATTTATTAAAACAAGTCCCACGCAATGTGTACACATGGTATGAAAAGGAGTATTTAATAATTTTTTTAAGTTTATTTCCAAAAGAAAGAAAAATACACAATTATATATAAACCACAATAGCAATGATACCAGAAGCAATAATAAATTGGTCTCGTGTTATTAAGTAAAAACCACCACTCTGCTCAAGTTAGTCATTTTTCCTACACATGCTTGATAAGTACGAGCGGCGCAGCACTCAAATCTCATACAGTCATCATTTAGTTCATCGGGAGTCTCACACACACACAGGATGCATGGTATAATACTAAAGGAACAAAACAGCACAGATTCAAAAGTTGTCGCTCAGAGCCAGAGAAACGGGCCGTGGCAGTTCTCCCTCCACTGGCTTTGGCTGGTGTGGTTCCCCTGGGAGGAGGCGGGAGCATGTGTCTGGGTTGTCGTCAGTGTGTGTGTGTGTGTGTGTGTGTGTATAGGAGGAGTGAGTCCGTCTGTATCATTATATTGATAGATAGTCTTAAGTTCTCCTCAGCTCTTGGTGTGGCGGAGGAGGCCGCGGATCCTGCGGACCAGGGCCTGGATGAAGGTGTAGCGGGAGCGCACCTCGCCGTACACGCCCTCCACCTCCAGGAGCCGCCGCTGCAGAGCCTCCCCGAAGCCGGCGGCGATGTCCGTCGGGAGCTGCACACACACAAGCACGTAAACACACACACACACACACACGATGAACCAACCAATATTACTGCCCACTTATTCTTTGCATGTTCGAAGACTTTTTTGGTTTAAAAAATGTTTTCCGTCTTACCTGATCGAGATCCTGCTGGCTGACTCTGGACAGACCCAGGCCACGGCCACTACCTTGCAACGAGACTAAAACAGCCAATCAAACAAAAGATAAATCACACACTACTACAGTAGAATGATGATCTCACCATTTCAACTGTGTGGGAACATAAAAGCATAGTCTTGTCTGTCTTGTCTATCAGACTGCCTACAGGTTCTTCTTCTTCTTACCGTCTGCAAAGCGAGATCTGAAAGCACTCGCTCCGGGCAACAGGGCGTCCTTGGGGTCCGTCGGGGTGCAGTACATCAAGTAGTACTCTAGGTGACGCCACAGCACAAATAAGCAGGTTTCTATGATATCTGAGTGAACCGCGGGGGTCAAGGGGTTGAAATGACTCAGTTGACTTCCAGTAACACCCTGACGTTACGTGACTTCACGACACGCTTGGCCGGTATTACACATCTGCTGAAGTGGTAAACCGTGCATTTAACAAAATCTGTCTCCAGAAGGGAAGTAGAGCATCTGTCTTTAAGAGGAAGGACCTTCCAACGTCATGTTGTTGGGGGTGGGGGGGGGGGGGGTGGTTGTCATGGTGACCATGATGAAGGATACAGGAGCAGAGGGCCAGCAGCTTGGCTCGGTTGTTGATGAGCTGCACCAGGCGCCGCTTGGCCAGCAGGCTCCTCTGGACCGACGAGATCTTGTCCACGCCTCCGGGGCCCGACACCAGACCCTGGCACAGCTACGGGGAGAGCGAGCGCCGCGCACACGCACACGCCACACCACACACACAGTAAACAGACTACTGCCAACAAGGGGGACTGCAACCATGCACACCTGGCCGTTTAGTGCAAGACAAACCGACCACAGAGATAGGACGACAGGTGTGATGGCAGTGGACTCACGGTGATCATGGAATAGACAGTAATAGGCAGTCTATTTTACTGTAATAACCGAGTATCTCTGTAATTTGTGATCAAAAAGAAGTAAAGAACATTTCCACTTTGCCTCCGATGGTCTATGAGAAAGACCCACCAAGACATCAGATCTATGGAAGCAGGAGAAGACTGAGACGTGTGAGAGACAGTGAGAGAGAGAAGACAGACAGAGAGAGAGACCCGGCATGTACCTCCTTCAGCTCCTCGGGGGGCAGCTGGTCCAGGGCCTGCAGCTTGCTGAGACTCTGCCGGTGGCTCTTGGTGGAAGCGGGAGAAGTCGGCGGCGCTGGTCTTCAGCAGGTAGAGCACCAGGCCCAGGCTGGGCGCCTGCCGAGGAGCCCCCCGGCGGCAGCAATGCTCGGCAGGTCTGGGAGGAAGGGCAGCGGTGACCAAGGAAAACAACATCAACAACAACAACAACAACTCAATAACTGGGTGCCACAGGATAACGAGTGAGAAATGAATGGCGTCTGAATTCACTCACTCTCTCTCAGGGGTAGAACATTACGGTACTTTGGAGAAGTACTTCAAGGTCACACGCTAATGTGTGTACTTGACAATCAATCACTTTTGACGCAAATACAACAGTTCCATTGCGCCCCAAAATTAAACTGCACGATTGTTGGTCATGGAAAACACAAAAGCCCCAGTGACCAATCACAGTTCGGGGGAAAAGCCCCAAAATATTAGTCACTCTGTATTCAGCACTTTTGTACGATCGTAGCACTAATTACAATGCATTGTAGCCACGACTCTCCCCCTGTCTCTCTCTCTCTCCTCTCTCTGTCCCTGTAATCCCATCATCTGGTGCCCGTGGAGACCGACCTGCGCGCGCCCCGTCCCTGCCAGCCGGCTCGTTGCCAAACGGGCTGAAGAGGCAGACGGTGAACTGGGCCTGGGCCGAGCTCTGCAGCAGCAGGGCCTGGCAGTACTCCATGATGTTGGCGCACACCTGTGAACACAGCCAGCCAGACCCCCGTCAGTAACCCAGGGAGCGAGGCAAGGCAGAATCATACAAAGTGGGTACTTTGTGAACTTGTGTCATTTCCAAACCTTGCATAACTAGTAAGGGAAAAAAACATTTAAATATAATTGTGGAATGGATATTTGTCCCATAAACATTCTCTCTTTTCCCCTGTAGTACATCACGTTGAATACTCTCCAAATGTTATCTAGGAAGGTTCGGCAGCGGCCCCAGGAGGTTGCTGGTTCGATCCCGGCTCCGTCTAGCCGGGATCGAAGGAGGAGTCCCGGAGGAGTCCCGGAGCAAGACACCCAAACCCAACTGCTCTCAACAAGCTGCCTGTTGCATGGTTGACGCCACCATCAGTGGATGAATGGGTGAATGTGAGGCAATATTGTAAAATGCTTTGGATAAAAGGACTGTATATAATTTACCATTTTGCTCAGGTTACTAGAACAAGGCAGCTTCCTGTTAGCACAAGTTATGACGCTACAACCCACCATCTTTCCTCATGCAGCCTTCCAACCAACCCAGGACCATATCCCATCACCCCATGTTGTTAATCAACTCTGACCTGTTGCATGGCGACCTCCATCTCCTCCCTCCTCTCGGCGGGATCACCGGGTGCCGCCATCTCTGCCTGCTTCAGGAGCCTCTCCCGCTCGCCCCCGGCCAGCCGGCCCAGCAGAGACAGGCACATGCGCTGCCGGAGACACCACAACACACACGCGGGGTTTCAGTGCTGCTCTGAACACATAGCACACTGGGGCACATAGAGTCCTACACACAAGATGAGTTCACATTTGAAAAAGTAGCATTGCAACCAACACTGCAGCAACCACAGCTTCGGCATTAGCATCTAATATGAGGTCCTGAGGAATGGCTAAGTAGTTCATTTTGACTTGATCACATGTAACTCAACACTGGAGTAACTACAGAGATATGGCCTCACCTGGAATCTGTTGATGTGGCTCTGGAACTCCATCAGCACAGTGCTGTGAACCTCCCCGCTCAGCTCAAGGGCTCCTGAGACACAGAACACCGCCTCGTCACAACCAGGGACCTCACCACAAACTGTGCAATGACCCACCTCAGCTGTTGAGCCATTGTAGCGCATTATCCCACTAATATTTCTCACATACAGTGAACAGTTACCACTGGAAATGTAAACGCCATCACATTGCCACATTTTGGGTCGAGCCTGAAACACGCGTCTAGATACATGCATGTTTCGACTACTTATTGGTCCGGGCCCATGAACACGTCAGGGTAGAGTAACCGGGGACGGTGTGATGGGCCACCTGGCTGCCACAGGCTGCTGGCTGCCTGCAGCAGGTTACCTGCAGGGCCGTCTTGCTGATGATGCCGGTGAGCAGAGAGAGCTCCTGTAAGGCCCCCATGCTGAGCTCCTGACAGCGCAGCAGAGACTGAATGGTGTCCGCGTGGACGATCAGCCACTGAAGAACCTGCGTACATGTACACACACACACACCACACCACACCACACACACACTAATGATCCATCATTTACATTGTGACTTAAGCACCTTGCTGGTACTGCATTACTGGTGGGGGCAGGCCTGAAATAAAATCTGTATACTTGATTGCAAAACATTATGATTGTAAAAGAAAAATTTATATATATATAAAAAGGTCATAAAAAGGTAATTTTACATAAGTGCATTCACAGATGCATTTGTGACTTTTTAATCTACTAAATCCCAGACTAGCCGCTTATCTGTGTACCTGTGGTGCCCCCTGTTGGTGGTGCATGGTAGTGGGACGTCAGGATGACTTGGAAGAGCCGGCGTGCAGGCAGAAGGATCTGTCTGTAGCGGTCCAGGGGCTGGGGATGAAGCCGGAGGGGTCCCTCATGACTCTGGGGAACACAGAGGTTTGCTTTAGACACAGTTAGCCATCAACTGGTACAATTACTAATATTGAAGATAAATGGACAATGGTTGTTTAAATCTGCTTCAGGTAAGATCTGAGTTGTAAAAGATTTTGATGTGTGCATTCGCACATCTGTGACTGAAGGTTGGATGAATTCATCCAAAAATCCAATTCAAGGACTCGATTTGACCCGGAGAAATTAGCTCGCTAATTGGCCTCAAAATTCTAAATCGTCTCATGCAAGTGGGTGCTATCTAGATCAACTGGAACAGATATTGTTCCCCAGAGCATTTTTATTTTCTGCCAATCTTACCTGAACGATGCATTTTAACCAAGATAAAATGTAAAGCTTGAGAATGTATTGCCTTCGAGGGAACAACAAGCAATGTGAGCCCAAGACTCTACATGAAGTTTACATCAACACTCTCACCATGTCATGAAGTGACAAAATGCACATATACATCTGAGTGACCATCACACAGGGGTAAGCAAGTACTGCTGACCTGTGCGAGTCGCTGTCGGGGACCATGTCAAACACCTGGCACTCCATCAGCTGGGCCACCAGTCCACAGCGGAGCAGCTCCACTGCTCCCTCGCTGGTCTTGGCCACGCGGGTCAGCAGGGCCTACAAAATAGGGCATACAGGTCAGCCACACTTGTCCATGACATGTAAAATCACATATTGATTAACATAAGCTCAAAGTAGACATGATTCGCGACACAATTCACAAGCCTCACCATCTTGCTCTCGTAGATGTACAGAGGTTTGAGGAGGGGTGGCTGGGGGGTGAGCAGGCCCTGCAGGGCTCCGTCGTCCTGCCGCAGGCTCTCCACCAGCACGCGCAGGTAGCCGCTGTTGCACAGGTACACCAGCCACTGGCTCTGCCGGTCGATTGACAGGATGCGGTCCAGCACCGCCAGCGCCAGCATCTGACCGGGAGGAAGAGACGGGCTCATTCTACACGTTCCGTTAAGATCACGGTTTTGTTAGGATATCAGCCCTATCTGAAACACAGAGACACGACCCGGATGTTTGAGGTAACTAATTGATTCATTAAATTAATTACTATGGGGCGGGGCATATTGTGTTATATACTGGAAGGAAAAGATTGATTAATAAATATATATTTTGTGATCACGCTTAAAACAGACAAAACTCTCCTGTCCTCTAAATGTTTCAATCTGACTTTTTAATTGACATCTTGCTAGTTTCCTTGTTTTTACATCTAACCATGTAAAGTGTCTTAGAAAAGCACTTAGAAAAGCACTATATAAATAAAATGTACTACTATTATGATGATTACAATTATCTTCAGAACCGTGAGTTAAGCTTCCTGTCGACCCCTAGCACGGTTCCAACCGCATGGTCAACTGATTGCGGTGAAGTGAGGTGGTTGGGTGGAGTAGCGGGTGGAGCTCCTACCCGTCCGATCTCGTGGCCGTCGCAGGCGTCCCGGCACACCACCTCCATGAGGGCGGTGCCGTAGCTCTCGATGATGGACAGGTTCTCCCGCTGCAGCTTGGAGAAGCTGTCCTCGGGGGCCGTCAGACGCTCCCACATGGACTTCCCTGCTGGAGGAAGAGGAGGGTGAAGTCAGGACGGGTTAGTGGAGTGGGGGGTCAAAGGTCACAACACTTCCTGTGGATAAGAAGGAAAATCCTGTGGCTCTGGTCAACAAGCTGGAAATAATTTAGACTAAATGGAGGAAGAAAATCACTGTGATTAAGTAGGTTATTGCCAATTCATTCATACAAAGCTGTCATTAGCGTAAATTACGGCATATTTACATTGATTTAGGATTTTGTATCACCAACAAAAACCCCAGGATGCATTCTGAAGTTCAAGATTTCAAACTAGAAGCAAAATAAGTTAGCTGGGCGACCACTGCTACAAAAAAAGGACATATATCAGGTTGGTTCCATTTCAACACTTTAACAGCTTTTGCAGATTATGTGCAGGCGCAAGCAGGAAGGATGTTCGGCTGCTGTACCTGACTGTAGCGTGTCGGGCTCCTCTGGCTTCTGGGCGATCTGCAGGTAGTAGAGCAGAGAGCCGTACAGGTGGGCTCGAAGGCGCTGGAATCCACCGCCTGGAGGGGGAGATAAGACCGCTATGTAACTCACAGGGTTCTGAACTCCAACAACCACAACGAAAACGTAATGTGTAGCATCTGACCCGTGCAGAGGATGAAGTCGAGCAGCTTGCGGAGGATCAGGTGCAGGGCGGAGTTGGCGATGGAGGCGAAGCCGGAGGAGCCGTCCCCGTCCAGGCCCACCCCCTGCTGCTGCTCGGACAGGATGGACTGGCTGAGCTGGGCCGTCAGGGTGAACACCGCCCCCGCCACCATGGGCATCAGCTCTCCTGCCGTGTCCTCTGACAACACCTGCCAAGGAGGCGTTCAGCTCCATTAGTGTCCAACACAATGCTTACATACTTTTTTCTCTCGGGTCAATTGACTCATGTCGGTCCCTCTCTGATCTGCCTTTCAAGTGGCGGTGTGACAATGTTTTAACAAGAAAAATACATGGACATTTCCCACTGCATTCACTTTTCCACCTTCTGGGAACGGAAAGACCTGCCCCTAAAGCCACTATCCATCCCATCATACCTATAACACACAGCCTAACCCTAAGCCTCTCCCCATCACCCTGTGCCTTCCACCGTGCTCCTTGCCTTGTCGTGCAGGTCCAGCAGCAGGTCTCGGATGATGAGCTGGCGGTCGTCGGCGGGGATGAGGTCGGCGGGGCAGGCGGTCAGCAGCGTCTCCACCAGGCTCCTCCAGGACTGCAGGGCGTGCCGCTTGGCGTTCAGACTGCGGCGCACCTGGTTCCTCTCCACCACCTGCTGCAGGATGGAGTTCACCTCCTGGATGCATCATGGGAAATGTAGTCAGCCGCTTGTTTATGTTGTTATTTTGGTCACTTGATTAACTAGCTTAACTCGGGATACGTGACTGTCTCTTCAGGCACATCGAGGAAGCTCAATAGATGCAGTGAGGGGCAAGGTGTCTTGGTTAAGGGCATCTCAGCACTTACGATGCTGAGGATTTAACTAGCAACCCTCAGATTGTGAGAATATCCGGTTACTTTTAATACATTTTAGACTAAAACGGTCGGATTGCACGTAAGAATTTCACTCACTGCTTATACTTGTGTAAACTGTGAAGTGACAACAAAACACTTGAAACTTGAAACTTGTATTTGAGGTTTTAATCCTGGCCTGTAATTAAAACACTAGACTTTTTAAGATGCGATTAATTGAAAATGAAAACCCGTTGCAGGGATATCGACAGAGGCCCAGCAGTGATGACCTTACCTCCATCAGAAGAGGCCTCTGACCAATGGCTGCCATCCCCTGAAGGGCGTTGACTTCAGCAACCAGCACTCGATGAAGCAACTGGGATAAAAACATGACCAACATGTAGATTTTGAGTCAGTACAAGTTTAAAAACGTTTGTACGTTTCTGTTAAAAAGAATGTGCACTCTTCTGTACCTTGACGTTGCAGACGGTGTGTCCCTGCTCGTTGACGTGCTCGCAGTTGGTGATCACCTGCTCGATCTGAGCGCGCTCAAAGAAGTCGAGCTGCAGCAGGTCTGGTATGTCCTGGCTGAACTCGATGGCATCCAGCACACACAGCAGCTTCCTGCGCACTGGAACACACAATCAGACAAAACAAGTTGCATTATTCCAAAGAAGTTTGAGCGGTTTTAAGAAAGTAAGACATTTTGAATACATTGCAGTTGCGCCAAAGTGCTACAAACCTTTGGAGGTCGTGTCGAAATGGAGGAAGCCACACACGGATCTGCTCTCTTCCTCCATCCCCAGCTCTCCATCCACTGTGAGGAAGCAGAGTGACAGGTTACACAGGGATGCACTGGCTGAGTGTGGATGGTGGTGCTGTGTGTGTGTGTGTGTGTGTGTGCATGCGTGTGTGAATCTTTCGGTATCTCACGAGTCGATTTAAATTCTTGTGGGGGTCATTTGATTCGATTCCAAATAGATCTAGTTTCTAGTTTTCAGATCTAGATTCAGATCAATTCTCAATTCAGTACAAGTATCCATCCCAGCGTGCTGTGAGCCAAGAAAGGCAAGTGTGGTAAATGATGGCATGAAAGCATAAAGTGTACAGAAGATCAGTTGTGGAAAAAAAAAAAAAAAAAAGTTATGTATTCAACTATGTCAACTATGTCAACTATGTCAAGTATGTCATATGTCAGTATGTCAACTGATGCAATAATGTAAACACACAAAGGCAAAGTAATTGGACTTTTGGAAGTTGTGAATCCACGAAGAATCGCCGATAAGAATTGTGGTTCCTGCGTGAACTGCTATTTTTGTAGACCCCTAGCGAGCATGGTGACCACAATGTGACCTCACCTGTGTGCTGAGAGGGGGCTGGGTCGTCCAGCAGCAGGCTGACCAGCCGCTGGGTGTGGGAGCGCTGGCGGTTCAGCGAGGTCACGCGCAGCTCGATGGCCGCCGTCTTCATCAGCCAGGACATCTGGGAGAGGGCAGCGATCTGGTTGGCTGAGGGAGAGGGGGAGCCAGAGGGACAGATAAGGGACAGGTCTCAACAACACAACTCACATGGGAAGGAACACATGGATTTATGTTAATGGTGCTGGGAGAGTGGGTGTAGCCCTCACTTGGCAGGGAAAAGGGCATGTGCTGGCAGGTGAGAGAAAGAGGAAGTCCTGGCCAGTCCTCAGGTAGCGCATGGTGGGGCCCGACGTGTCCGAGCAGGTGCACAGCTGATAGATCACCTTCCAGGGACACACAGGTAAACGTCATTCCCCATCGAGCAATCAACCAAGAACTTCGAAACGACATGGTCTACATGCGGGGTACAGACGGAGGTTCAGGCTCTATGTGTAGTGGGTACCTGGTAGCAGAGCTCAGCCAGGTGAGGGGCCTGCTGACTGAGCACTGGGCCAGATCTCTTCTCACTGCCTCGCTGCAGCAGACTCAGGATGGCGTGCAGGCAGCTCCGGGGACATCCCAGCACACCTGAGGACACGTGGGGTCAGACTTACAGCACAGTGCGCATATAGCGAAATGGGGTCACTGTGTAAAAATAGTGTGCAATGGAAGATGATATAAATGGTATAAAAGACTGGATGGTGTCAGACCTGGGTCCTGCAGGTTGGTGGAGGAGACGGGCTTCTTGACCTCGTAGCCCAGCAGGTTATAGCGCCAGGTTGGGAGGCTTCAGCTCCAGCGAGGTGATCAGCAGTTCAAGATGTGGGTCTTGGTCTCGTGCCGGATCCGGGCCACCTTCTTCTCCGTGTCTGGTTCTACGTTTGCATGGCAGAGGGGGAATCGAGGGGTTTAGCACGGTTCTGGGTTACTGAGTGAACACAATGAAAGACGGTGAGGTTGTAAATGTTAAATCAGGAGAAACACGGAGTGTATTTTGAGAGCATATTCGTTGGAGAGTACGTTTTCTAAACATCACACTTCCGTAAAAAAAAAATACAAATCAGCTCCACTGATCCAGTGGATCCAGTGACAAGGACGAACATTTCACGAATAAGGTGTGCATTATTCATTGAGTGCTCTTATTCTCAAAGACAATAATGATGATAGAAGATTAGGATGTGTGGGACCTCACCTTCTTTCTCTGTCATCTCTTCCGCCTCGTCATTGTCCAGACATTCCACAAAGCCCGCCATGAGTTTTGTCACTTACACCCTACAAGCACAAAATACACCTTCTATAAATATCGGTAATGTGATGGTGATTTAGAAGCATAAATGGTATGCAAAGTCATATAGCATGGTGAATATATCTAATCCAACAAACTAATGGAAAGAGTCTCAGTGTGTAGCCATGGCTGTAATTCGATTTTCTCGACAACCGTTCATCCGATAGACTTCACATTTGGCGGGTGTATTGCCAAAGACCCAGGGAAGTGAAGCCTCGAGTGGGTGAGCGGTTCTCGAGAAAGCTACAAGCAAGCAGCAATAATAGTGAGGCAACGCAGTCGGCCCGCTTCGAACGGGCACATGACATCTACTTAAAATGAAGGAACCCAATGACATGAAACAAATTTAATGAATGAATGAATGACCTGGTCGTGGGTGAAATCCCCCACCAGCCGAGTCTGAATGTTGGGGTAGCGGGCAACGTGGCGAAGGATCTTGGCGCTCTGGAAGGCTGCCTCTGGGTTGGAGCTGCCATGGGTAGAGATAACTGCAAGAGGGGAGCGGACAACACACCCGAGGGTCATCATTACATGTCATCTCAGATTTACAGCAACAACAGGATCACTCTACACAAGTTACACCAGCGTGGCAGAGGGCATAGCCCCACCTGGCTATGTTGACGATGTGGTCGGCCCGGCGCGTCTGAGGGCTGACCCCCTGGAGGAGCTGCTCCAGCGGGAGACCAGCAGCGAGGCCTGGCTCTCGCGCAGCAGGTCCATGAACACCACCTCCTTCTGCAGTGCCAGCTCCAGCAGGCCGAGGCAGTGGAGCACCGCCGACTCCAGGTGCTTCTTGCCTGCGGGGTGGAGGAGGGTTATAAGTCATATGCGTGATTATACTTAAACTCATCCAGTACTCTGTGTCACTTGAAACCAAGTCGCTGTGGATCTGTTTAATGACAATGTTTTCATGTTAATACCAATTTGAAAGGTCTACCCACATTAAGTCTACTTAAATAGGGAGGGGAAATGCGATTAAAAAGCTTTGGCAGTTAAATCTATTTTTTTTGCTAAATGTATAAAACAGTACAACAACAATGAAGTGCCCACAGTGATCAACTGTGGTAAATGAAGAGCACAAACAGTCCAATTTGTGTCGAGGGACATCTGGTTAGGACACAAAATTGTGCATCTTGAGGAGGTTAAATGAATGCGAAGCAGCATCTGTATGCCCATCTGACTTTACAACACAGCCTACTTCTACTCCCCCTTTCTCTCTCCCTTGCTCTCGCTCACCGGGGAAGGGTGCGTAGGTGCCCAGCTGCCGCACGCCCTCCCCCAGCAGGCTGAGGCAGAGGGCCAGGGTGGGCGAGTCGTTGAGCAGGTGGAACATGATGTTGTGGCCGGGGGGCTTGTGGGCCGGGACCTGCTCCCCGTGCAGCTCCACAATCTCCTGGACGAAGTCGGCCGGCTGGGGCTCGTAGTCGCGCAGCAGCTTGTGGAACACCTCCAGCACCGCGTCCGCCACCTCCCACTGGCGAGGGGGGGACACATCGGGTTAGCGTTGCGTTAGAAACATGGGTGAGGCAAAGGAGAGGTCACGGTTCAACTCCCGGTTCTTAATATTATTTTGGACGATTATTTTACTGCATTGTTCTTGTTTCACAATTCATAAAATTCAACTGTAGTAGTTTTATACTTGTTAAGATTCAAATTCATGCCCGCTTCATAAACTTTTGCTTCGTCTCATATACTTCCCCTTATAAACTAGCACTTGAATGCTAATGCTACAAAAATATAATAAAAACATTTCGAAAAAGCATTCAGATTTGATGGCATTTTTCCGTTCTGTGGGAACGTCTGTGGAGAGGACCCCCACCTTCTCGGCGGCGTGGCGGTAGGCCCTGGTGGGGAAGGGCAGGAACACGGCGTCCCGCAGGAACGTCAGGTAGGGGCCGAACCCCGGCGCACGGAGCCCCGCCCCCAGGTTGACGGGCAGGCTGCTCTCCACCAAGGTGCTGATCAGCTGACAGAAGGCGCGGGTCAGCGGGTATTCCTCGCAGCTGGACTCGATCTCGTTGAGCTCCACCTGGACGGACACAAGCATCCGGCAGTGGCCCGGTTAAAAGAACGCCAGCAGACAGGAATTCACCTCATCGGTTGATCTGAGAGATTCATAAGCATCATACTGTGAATTATGTACGTCAACATTTTACATTCACAGCTCTGTGTATACATCCTGTGAACATTTGTACAGGGGTGTAGCCAATACCTCGATGCCAGCTGCCTGTCTCTGTCCCGGAACTCGCACCGTCTGAAGGATCTGGGGAACCACAGCATGGACCAACAACATGATTACATGACAAAATAAAATACTAACTGAAACTGTTACCAAGACATCCGTATACATGCATGTACATGTTGTGGCCCTGCCATAGTGTGAATGTTATATTATGAATGACAGAATAACCAATAGTACAATACAAAAGAAATATACTCTGCAGAAGGTAAAGGAAAGTCTAAACTCTATAGACAAAACAAAATCAAACACTGTCCGAATCTATAAAAAGTCAACCTGTCGATATATTCCCCACTGATCAATGAAGACAGAAAGTCAACATTGTGAACACCTTACCTGAGTGTATTCCAGGGACTGCCAGAGGGAGGCCGCGATCTCAGGTGACTTGCCGAAGGCAGCCAGGCACCGTAGGAGCTCCCCTTTGAGGACGGGCGGCACGCTGCACTGGAGCAAGCCCAGCACCACTACCACCGGTGTCCACTGGGGGTGCTCACACAACGCCAGCCGCGCATTCTCACTCTAGCCAAACCAAAAGGACACAATACATCTTATGGAAGAACTTTTTTTTCTTTTTCATTTCACTGCACATCCTGTATGTGACAATTAAACATCCGGTCTCTGTATACAAACTATATTGAGAGTGAAAGTGGAAATGGTTAATAATTTGTAACCGTACTTTGGCAACTGTTGAATATTTACGTGGAATATTTTGTAATCTCCACACCCACCAGGTGTAAAATTGGAGCAGCATTCTTCTCAAATAATTTGTTGGCTTTACTGTGGGGGGAATACGTGAATATTGTGTTTACTCCATAAACACATTTATGGAGTATTCATCTTTAAACATGAAAAAGGATATATTTGTTCATACTAGTTCTGGATGTAAATTGTAAAATGTATATTTGGAAAGTTTGAAAATGGAAACTGAAAGTGAAAGTAATTGCCAAGGTAGCTCCGTGTTGACAGACAGGCCGTCTACACACCCAAGTGATGATGGTGTTGAGCAGCCCCAGGAAGGAGGTGAGTCCGTCCATCTCCCTCTGGGTGATGCCCCGGGTGGGCGGCTGGCGGTAGTGGGTAGCAACGTCGGGGTTGGGCATGTCTCGCCGCAGGTTCTCGTGGTAGAGCATCAGAGAGTGGAAGAAGTGCTCCCAGGACACGGGGCTGCCCACCTGCATGTTGTCCCCTGTGATGGGACACACATGACATCATTGTAAGAATGACCATAATACATAATAACACATCACAGGTGACATAACAATAATACATAACAAATCACAGGTGTTCCAGTAACATGTACCATTATTTACATGGTCAAGTCACTCAAACATAAACAACATGCAACCTTTCTACTGCAGCTATTTTCTCGATTATCGACTATCTTTAATCTATACATCCATAAATACAAATATCTTGAGAACTATAAAGTTCTCTTTTTTTTCTGGTCCACTTTCGCCCACGCTCAGCATCGGAAAAACTCTATAGCTATAACTGTAGTTACAACTCAAGCCATTAGATGCTGCTAGTGGGAAAACGTACATTCGTACAGTCTAGGTTTAACACGGTAACCCGAAGCGAGGCCTTTACCATGCGGGGCTCCGTTGGTCTTCAGCAGGCTGAAGCAGTAGTGGGAGCACTGCGGGCCATTAGCCAGACCCTTGAGCATCCGCAGGTAAGGGATGTACAGGGTGGAGGGGAGCAGGTCTCCCATCTGACGCACAAACTTGGACAGCACCACCTGCAGGGCAGAAATAAACAGCACGATGGGAGAAAAGGAAAGGTCAAGTAAGAGCTGTACCGACATACTGGAGCAAACAAACGAAGTACGAAGCCCCACAGGGAATCATTTTGTTCAGCACTTTCTCCCATTTGTAATAGTGGATACTGATAAGCCCAGCCCATACCTGTTTATGTGGGGGTCTTTGCAGGGCAATGCCCAGGTACGAGCCCTGCAGGTTGGTGTGGTGAAGAGACTCCGTGGGACACCAGAACTCCAGACCGAGCTCCAGACCAAACGGGTCCTTACTGTAGAACTCTCCTATCTGGAAACCGGATAGGGGCAGAGATGAAAGAAGTGCATTATTACGTTTCAATATGACTGCTGCCAATCAAGACCCATGATTAAACTATATTATAAACTGATCAAAATCCAACTACAGCCAGTCATTATGGACCCTTGCAACTTCAAAACCCTTATTCTAAGCCATCCATCACCGTCACTCTATGGAAGAACACCTGCAGTATCACGCAAGATTTTGGTTCTCTAGGGGACATTCTGCATAAACAAGGTAGACTGACCAGGAACATGAGGTGGTCTAGGTCTTTGCGTAGCGACAACGGGGGCTCACTGCCCATCTGTAGGGACATGTGCACCAGGCGGGCATCCTCGTCGGCACGGTTACGCAGCTGCTTCACCTGCAGAGAAGGAAAACGTCAACGTCGGTAAACAACCTTCCCAATCACCATTGATAAAACTCATCGGGATTCTTCAAATGATCCAGAAAAACACCCACGGTGACTTACCTTAATTGGCATGAGAGCCAGAAAGTCTGTAATTAAGGTATGAAGGCGCCGGATGTAGAACTCTTCCTGGGTGAAGCCTTCACATCCCAGCATGCCCTCCTTCAGGAACAGGAAAACGTCTCCACGCAGGGCCAGGTCCGCCAGAGTCTCGTCTGCCTCAGTGAACTCCACAAGGGCTGCAATCAACACACACAGAAATGAGCCTCCATATGCAGCAGCAAAATATCTGAACCCTGTGTGTGTATCAGGAGCATAAGGGGGACTTACAGGAGCCCTGCGGGAGCTGGGACAGAGCCCTCAAAGCCAGGGCCCACGCCAACCGACACACAGCCTGCAAGCCAGGAAGCTTCCAGGTCTGCCCGTCCATCAGCCGGCTGTGCACTGCAAACATGTACTCCCTCTCCGTCAACAAGGGCAGGGCCTGCAGGAGATCTGGTGAAGCGCAGGCAAGTTAATGTACAATTATGTCAAATATTGAGCATTTTGGACAATTTCTATAAATAATACCCAGCTTATTTTCATCTTACCTTCCCTATCTTCTGTTCCTTGCTCCAGGAAGCTGACGTCTAAGCAGTACAGCAATGCCATGACCAGAGCCAGGTTTACGCTGTCCAATGCGCCATCGGCTTCCACTGTCACCGTCTCCAGGTGGCCGATGAGGGCCAGGGTGTCGTCTTTAGCCAGTGAGGATTGACAGGTCCACGAAAACAAGCTGTCTGCCAATGCCTGTCTGGATTCTTTGATGAGGTCAGATACCTGATGATAAAATACAGTCCAAATTAGGGCACAACACTACTTATGAAGTGACCAATTTTGAATCTTGACTGTAGTTTCTTATAAGATGTATGGACTCGCACCTCTTTCCTGTGCTTCTCATTGCCCAGGCCACGTTGTTTCTGCAGTCGCTCAAACTCCCGTGTCACGTTGACCTCCGACACCAAGCTCAGGATGCGCTTGGTCAGACCCTGGCTCATCAGCTCGTCGGTGAAGCGTGTGGTCAAGGCCACCAGCTCTCCACTAAGGGACAATTAACCAGACACAGAAACTGCCAGTTACACACACACAAATATTCAGTACTCTTTTTTTCCACTGAAAAATGTGCATGTTCGATCAAGAAGTAATCAGGTAACTAACAGATAGGAGAGTGAGGCGACATTAATGCAAGAGGTGGAGGAGATCCTTATACTAGGAAAAGCTCCATAGTTGTGCGCAACGGGTCTCGACTCTGGGTCTGTCTGAGATAAGTAGTCAGACAAAAGTCAGTAATTCAGTGACATGATGATTTATAGCCCAGTTAATGATTAATGATTTATAGCCCCACACTTTATAGTGTGGTAATAATGTAATCCTTGCATAAAGATTAAAACTGAAAATAGATGAATATAAATTAACCAAAAAATGTAGCTGGGAAGATGAAGCAGACCACCCATCACCCTGACGTGTAGGTACACCTTTTGGCCTTCGCCTTGTTCATCGACACCAGTGACACAGAGACCCACGTCGCACCCACGGCGTCTACTCAACACACAAGTATAAATTCACCAGAGGCCGTGGTTACCTGAGCTCCAAGGTGAAGGTCTTGCCCTGGCGTGACTGGATGAGTGAGCGCAGGGAGTTGGCCACGCAGAGCTTGCCGTCCCAGTAGAGCAGCACGGCCACCAGCCCGCGCGTCAGCCCCGGGAAGTGTGGCTGCTGGTGCTCACCTGCAAGCGACACGTGCAAGATGTCAATAGAAACTAGAAGAAACATATCTTGTCCTCTAGGAGGACCCATAGAATAATAAGCCACACAAGGAAATTTGTAGTAAGCACTAGCAGTACCCATTATTAAGATATAGCCTTATTCAAAAAGGATTCATTGCACACTTTTAATGAATAACAACACTTGGGTCATTTAAATATGCGCACGTTACCTGCCAATAACAGTTCCAGGGCGGCCAGTTCTCCCATGTCAAACATATCGCTGACGATCAAGGCTTCCGTCAGGAGCTGCTCAGGCACCAGTCGTGAGCCTTGTTGTCCCTGGATGGCTATGCCTTCTGTGCTGGCTTTACGCACTTTATCCCTCTGCTCCGCACTCTTGGGCTGTTGATAAAGTAAGACGGTGTTTTCAAAATGATTTTCCATTGTATGTGTATGTGTGTGTGTGTGTGTGTGTGGGTGTATGGATGTATGTATGGGGTGGAGATTGCACGCAACATACGGGGTTCTTGTACAGAGACAGAAAGTGTGGCTTGTGTTTCTTCAGCTGCAGGTCGAGGAGGTGGACGCTCTCCGGCTGCCTCCTCCATATGGCTCCCTCCACGGTCTCCCATAGCTCCTTCAGGGGCCCCCACAGACTGGCTCCTACGCGTACACACATCACATGGCAAGCTTGTGTTTAGTTTTAGTTGTACGTTTGTGAAGTGTGTGAAGCAGACATGGAGGAGAATACAGTGGACATACAGTGGGCTCGCCAAGTCGTTCAGTCACTGCGTTTAGAAGGGGGACGCAAGTCAGCTGTTGTAATGTAATGTAATGTTAGCAGCTAGCTAGATGTGCTATCCCACGACCACAATACACGACTTTAGGGGAGGAGGCTTTCATTCATAGCACACTGACGTTCACTGCGATGCTAGGTGGTTAGCCCGCTGAAAGTGACAGGGATTCACCCGCATGTGGTCAACTCAAGCGCAACCAACAAAGTGCGTGGAAGTGGTCATTAGACAATAGACGTGTGTTTGACATGGCTTTACTCGTATCTACCGTTGCTTAAGTAGCACGTTAGTTAAATAAAATATCTCGTACCCGAATTTACCGCCATCTGCGCCGCCATGATGTACCCGATTGGTACACCGGTTGATGCCAGTGTTAAATTCACACCAATATTATGTCCCGTTAAAACGCTATTATAAATGTTCCTGAAACTGATTATATATTGTAATTGCGTGTGCGCGAATAATGTACTGAATAATGCAAAATCTATTGCATACATATGTTTATCTTTGTGCTGTCCTTCACAGGCGAGGTCCTTATTTTATTTTTTTTTTTTGACGAGTTGCAGCATGGGTAGTGTAGTTTAAAAAAATATATTTACATTTTGTATTTTATTACGGACGCAAGTCGTTTTCGTTTATTCCACCGCAGCCGAGTGACACTTTTTATATGTTTATAAAAATGCACATAGTTATCGGCGACATTATTGCTGACCGACGCGTGAGTAAAGACACGCGTTTGGGTTTGATTTGGAAACTAATTCGGACGAGACGCGGAACCTCTGACTGCGCGTCCTCGTTTCGACCAGGGAGACATTTGGTGTCGCGTCAAAATATCCACGCGAGTTGTGCTCCGGTGTTTGTCTGGATGACCGCTGTGGGAGTGATTGCATGACATTATCACATGACATTATCACATGTTATGACACGTAAACGTTCCTCACACTGTACGTGAAATGGCTCGCGTCGTTAAAGTGTTTAAGACTTTGCGGAATCACTGGAAGAAGTCCACGTTTGCCGTGTGTGTGTTGTCTTATGGTGGACACTGGCTCTATGGGATACACTGGTAAGTCGTTGCAGATGATGAGCAACCTGTCATCATAATATACTTAATCCAGTCATCACTTGCTCATGTCTGTTCTATACGTGTCATTTTTTAGTGACTCTATCCTGCGAAGAGAAGCTTGCATAGAGGCCAGGGTAAGAAGGAGGATTGTGTACTAATGACAGATTGTGCTTAATAATTGGGTTAATGAGTGCAATTACTGTAACATTCACGTTTGCATGTGAACCATCATCGTGTTAGGAGTTTGGACGTCAACAGATATCACCACTGGAGCAGCTCAAGAAAGCAACTGTTATCCTCAACCCTTCAGCCTGTAGCGGGTAAGACTGGTGCATATCTTCATTGATTTGACTAAACATACTTGATATAACTTTTCTTGGACTTTCTTTTGATCACTCTTCTGATTTCCCCCCCCCCACAGTAAAGCCAACAAGTTATTTGAGAAGAATGCTGCTCCAATTTTACACCTGGCGGGTGTGGAGATTACAATAGTCAAGGTAAATTAAATAAGTGTTTTCTGTAAAAAAAATACTATATATTATTGACACTGAGTAACTGAAATATGCCGGTGCCCTTGCAGACAGATTATGAAGGCCAAGCCAAGAAACTGATGGAATTCATGGAGCAGACGGATATGTTGATAGTGGCCGGAGGTGATGGCACTCTCCAGGAAGTTGTGACCGGATTACTACGAAGGCCAGATCAAGTGAGAAGCAGGGCACACTAAATGCAATAAACACGTGGACTGCCTGAACCACGAACGTATGGCTGTCTGACATAATGACCGATCAGATCTATAACACTAACTGTTCAAGATATGGAATGATGGTTCACTCTTGAGTCTTCCTCATTACTGATCTTACAAAAGCCACTTTAAAATACGTTATTACCATTTGATATTTTTGGGTTTTAGGACAACATTTGTAAAACTCCTATTGGGTTCATTCCACTGGGCACTACCAACTCGCTGAGTCCAAGTCTTAACGTCCTGAACGACAACCAGGTCAAGTAAGTCAGTGAGAGGAAATTGCATTTGAGTGCATTAAGATAAGATAAAATAGAACTTTATTAATCCGAAAGAAATTCTTGTGCCAGGTTGCACAGCAATACAGTACAATAAACAATAGGGAAATCAACAGAATAATAAAAATAAACTAACAGATTTTTAACTAATTATTACAAATTGTAACCCCACAATTATTCTCTACATTGTATTGTACTGGTTGTAAAGAAAGGACTTTCTCTTCCACTGCTTTCAGACGCATTACATCAGCAACGTTGTCCATTCTGAAAGGAGAGACAGTGCAACTGGATGTATTACAAATCAAGGTGAGGATAGTCTATCTGTGTTTATATAACTGCAGGATGGCTACTGCCAATGTTATTGTTGTATTATCCTTTTGTTGTATTTAATGATATTCTGGGTGGAATACCACACTGGGTGTTTAAGGAAATGTATGGGTAAATTAGGTCTGATTAACAATGTTAGCTTACATATTTAAAATGCTTTTAAAGGAATTATCTTTACAAATGATCACCTGATCTCTTAAGCTTTAAAGAAACAATGTTGATTTTATCAGTGAGCTGTACTGCTGTGCTTATCTATACATTTGCATCTTGTGTTTGTTGTAGGGAGAGAAAGAGCCAGTGTTTGCTCTGATGGGGCTGCGGTGGGGTGCGTTCAGAGACACTGCTGCTACTATCAGCAAGTAAGACACCTTTAACGTGGACACGACACTATTCAAACAGATACGAGCCAGATAAGAGCCTACCTAAAATCACATTGCCACCGTCTGTCTTCTTTCTTATAGGTATTGGTATCTTGGGCCGTTGAAGACAAAAGCAGCCCATTGGTTTAGTACTCTACGGGTGAGCCACGCCCTTGTTATTCATTTTCAACATGAAAGTCGATGCACTGACATTAGCAATAATTTCAAAAGAAATGTTGACTTACCGGCATGTGTCTCAGGAGTGGCCCCTCGTACGCGAGGTCTCAGTGTCCTACCTGGAGCCCACCCTTCGGCCCCCTGACCTGCCCATGGTGAGGCTCCCGAGGCCCAGCCTGCCCTCCCGCATCCTCCGCAGGCTGAAGAACTACTGGTACCCACCAGTCGAAGGTAACGCAGTGGATGGATGTGGATGGTACTACGATCTGTCTAACAGAGTGTTAGGTGGATGTTTTTTTTATTTTTTATAAATCAGTGTTTTTATAAATGTTTTTATAACAGTCCCAACTTTTGTGTGCCTTCATGTAGAACCTCCAAAAGTAGAAGAGCCAGAGATATGGCAGGAACGGCAGCTTTCTACGCTGGAGCTGCTCATTCACACGCACAACAAGAACCCATTGGAGAGGGTGAATAAAGAAACCATTCAGCTCATGGGGTTAATCGAGGAGTGAAGTCCATCTTCCTCGGGCTGTCATTCTCACTTGTAATCATCGTCATTGTTGTTATTTCCTCAGCGCATGTACGACTCCTTGATGATCCGTGCAGAACCAGACAACTTCACTGTTGGGGAGTTCATTGCTGCTGGGTCAGTAGCCATGCACAACAAACACATGCCTAGGCAGTAAAAAAAAATCATATGAAATGAAGGAAAATGGTATGCCGCAATGCATGAAGCGTAAAATCTGTGTGCGTGCGTGATATCTGTAATATCTACTCTTTCCACAGGACTGAAAAGGAACCCGATCCGACTAAATTCACAAAAAACTCCACAACACTAGAAGCCAGTGTTTGTCAACTGAAACTACCAGAGGTCAGACTCCCACAACATTTTGATCATTCATTTGGGGTTTTGTAACACTTGACTGAATGCATGTATGTTGTATATTCTGCCGTCTTCTCATGTCACCTCCTCGTGTTCCACTGCAGGACGCTGGGGGCTTCTACAACATCGACAACGAGGAGTATGACGCCATGCCCGTAGAGGTGAGGCTGTTGCCGCGGAAACTGCGCTTTTTCATCAACGCCGAGCGCAGGGAGCAGCTGCTTGCACAGATACAGTGAGGAGGCACGCTGAAGCAAAGCAAGAGAAATGACAACCCTTCGCCATCATGAGCCGTCTGCATGAATACCAATAACATGTTCATTGTTTGGTTGTTCTGATGCTCTGTAAAACATCTAGCTAAAACATTTTTGTAAGTTATTCAATGTAATTCATTACTTAAGAAATATTGCGTATAAAATGAGTTTTTGTTTTTGCAAACATTACATCTGTTGCAAGGATTTATCCCAATATTGTCGCTCAGTTCTCAAACCATCATCCAATTTAACAATCTGTCAATCTTCTTAGGTTCTCACATGTGTTGTGTACATTTACAGTATGCTCCCAATATAAAAGATTAGAGAACACGTATCCAAGAAAGAGTTTATTGTTTTACAATGGCAGTACCGTGGAACTGGCATGAGATTAAGTTGTTAACGTGATGAGACTTACATGTACAATACCAATGTCTCTTATAGTGTTTCATATTAGTTTTAAATCAGTCTAAACAAGCTATTGTGAGTATGGCTGACTTCTCTTGAGAATACAATCAAGAAATGCGCATTAACTGTATTATGTGTGGTGATGAGAATTGTGCATTATAAATCTGCTTTGTATTGACATTCAGTGGTGACAGTCAAATACTTATTTACTAATGCTGGTACACATCTGTGCGCAACTTAAAGAAGACCTTTTATACAGTGCCGTGTGTTGTGTACTTTGCTTCCCTGTTGCATACACCTAAAATCAAACATTCAGTTCAACTGGAGGCAGGTAGGTCGGTGTGAGGAACACTTGTCTTAAAGCAAATATTTGACAAACGCATAGTAGTCAATCATTTCACAGTAGTTACAACAAAACCTACATTAAGGCCCCAGTTCAGCACTTCCCATGTAAATTAAAGTGCCTGTTTAAAAAAAAAAAATAAAAGCCACTTGGATTCTTTAGGTCAGGATATTTCATGCCAGAATCCAGGCTGTACTTTTTTACTAAATACTTTTGTATGACACGTCCTCAAAAACAAACTCCCATTTTATTTTAATCAAATCAATCAATAATTAAAACAAAAAAAAAAGCATCTGACTGGGGTTCATCAGGTGATTAGGGGTGACTCTCCTTCACTCCTGTTACTCTAGAGCAGAGGGATACAGGGACAGGGACACATAATAACAAGGGAACATCGGGGCCATCCTGTGGACCCTCAGTCTCTCCTCGCCTGCTCATGACATCACCGGCTCTCCCAGGCACACAAAGGGAATCTTTGTCACGCAGACAAGTCGCCAGGGTAACTGACACTGACCGCCGAGACATTTCCAACAGCAAGTCTACAAAATATTCATTGAAAAAAAGGGGGACCAACAGATAGCTTCTTCATATAACTCTACAGTCTCAATGGACGAGGCGCCGTTGAACAACGACACCCACCCACCCCCCCCACATTCAGTATTTCTTCTGCGCACACACACACACACACACACACACACACACACACACACACACACACACACACACACACACACACACACACAAAGAGAGCGCTTAATCGGACGCAGACAGAGACACTTGCTCTCTTGAACACGCACAAACACACACACAAACACACACACATGCACACACACGAAGGACGAATTGTTGGCACAGACTATCAATACACTGTGTCCAGGACTCCTCATTTGTGTGAAATACTGGGCCATAAACACAGCATGACATAAATTATGATACACTCTTAGAGAATAAAGGCATGTTCGATAAGAAAGTTCTCCAGTACTGGAGATGGTGCAGCATTCATGATAACTTGGTGCTGATGTTTCACATTCTTACTTAAAAAAGAAAAAGAAAAAAAAGTCACTGATCACAGGAAATCAAAGGAAATCACAACTCTACACTACAATTACAAAAGCAATGACTCCAGAGCAGATCCGACCGTGTGTCACGCTATGAGATGGTCGAAGTCGACCACTCACGCATTATCTCGGGTCTTTTCTGGTTGCTTCATAAAGAACAGTCATCTTGTGGAACAGAACATATATACTATATGATAAATAAGCATTGCCTGCTGTATGTCTAATATACAATTGTATTAATATTACTCCTATTTCTATTGCTTCCTCTTTGAAAGGCCAGTAGAATGACTTGAGCAATTTCAAAAAGTTACATGATTCGACTTTTTCAAGAACAGAATGTTTCTTCCAAAAAGTTACATAAAACTTTTTGGAACTTTGTGGGATACCGAAAGCACACAAGAGCTCCATGGCTAGAATGAATCACCACTGGCAGCACAATGTTCTCACAACAACAATGCGTGGACGTACGGCCGGTGCGATAAGCGAATACTAGCAGTTGATCGCTGAAGCGATGAGTAGGTGGGGTGGAGTAGGACAAGGCACAGAAGCAAACTATCCGATCGCTCTACTAACTGGAATGTTCCCGGCCTACATCGACACACTCTCTGAGCTAGCATGCTGCGAGCCCCGGAGGTCTGGAAAAGCACACAGCTCAAAGTGAGAGGGGGCGAGTTCAGGTGTGTCACGGGAACACGAGGAACATAACCTAGGGTGATTGAAGACTTGACAGGTCGTCACAGCCAAAGGCCGACCAAACGAAGGCTGCGTTGCCAGGTAGGAGTCCGCCAGCCTGCCACTGTGGAACCAGAGACAGTGACAAGAGAACCAAGGACATGACAGTGGATGGTAAGCGACGTGCCCACTCCAGTGTTGAGGCAGTGTCTTAAGTGGACAGAGGAACTGGGGGCCTGGAAGGCATCGCATTATATCCAGTAGCAACCCCCAACCACACACACCCGCCCGCCCACCCACCTGCACACACATACATACATACATACATACATACATACACACACACACACACACACACACCCCCCTCCCAACCCTAAGCCCTTCCAGGTGACCTGCCCCCCCCAGCGAACCTGGCCAGCCTCAGGGACAGCAGGGGTTGTCTATGACCAGCATGACGTCGATGCCGTACACCTCCAGCAGGTCCATCAGGAAGGCGCGGTCGCCCTGGGGGTCCAGCCCCATGGCCCGCACGTGCTCCGCCGTCAGGATGGGCTCGGCGCTCGCCGCCACCTCCCCCAAGATCTGGAAGATGCGGTCGTTCAGCTCCATGAAGAACCTGGAGGAGGGAGCGGGAAATCCCAGTGCCGTTAAAACCCGAAACGAGGCCCCTCGCAAACCCATGCAAACAGGGATGAGGACAATAACAACTACTTCAGCGCAGGCGTGTCAAAACACTCACAGTATAAAGAGATCCTCCTCGTTGGACGTGCAGTCTCCGTCCACCTCCTGAGAGTACAGCAGCATTTGTCTAAAGAGACCAAAACAAACACCCATATAAAAAGGACTTCCTGCTTATATGTCGACCAATCCGATGACGGTAAATATGTGACCGTTTTAAATGGCGTCATTTAAATGCTGCACACGTTCATTAGCGAAGTGATTAATAAACCTACGGCCATTGCTAAAAGTGGAATATTCAAATCATGGGGTTTTATGGCAAAGCTGTCCGTTATATTTTAGCGGATTTTAACTCCCGTTGTGGCGTACCTCTGTTCACTCAGCTTAGAGTACTTCTCCTTGTCCGAGGCGTTCAAGCGGAGTAATGGTTGCAGGTCGCTCTGATGGCTCTTGACGTTCTGGTTGTCCACGTACACGTCATACAGATCCTTCTTCTCCTCAAAGATCTTCTCTGTGGTGCCTTAGACATAGACATAGACATAGACATAGACACAGACACAGACACACACACACACAGAGTAAGCCAATTTCAAGTCATACCAAACATAACAACAGCAATAACAACAACCAAAACTAAAAACGTATGCGGGAAGTCGGGAACTCACAAGCCACGTAGGACAGCTCCGTCTCCAGGGTGGCGATGTCGGCTATGTTGACGTAGAAAAAGGGCCGAAGCTCGGGCACCGACATGCCCACCCCGAGCAAAGAGACGTTTGCCAGACAGCAACAGCAGTACACTGAGGGAATACAAATATCTCCATTCCACTGGGGCACCGAATGGTACCTCATGGCACAGCAAAACAGGCTGTGGTGTGTACTGTAGTGCATATCTCTGGGCTTTTGATAGTACAGAACATACATGGGAAATTGTATGCGTTTAGTCATTAAAACAATGGCTTATAACCACAGATAACAGCTGCCTAGGCGTAACTCAAAAACCACCTATTTACTCTTGCTTTTGGCTGCTAGGAGTGCCCCTCAGCTCCAATTACAGCTATATCAACACTCCGTCAGCACTAGCCTACCCTGGCTGCCGATGGGTATTAGGGTAGAGGTTGCTTTTATGTTCCCTTTTCACTATTCTCCAGGTAACCATCACGTTGTCTCCAATCTTTAGGGCGCTGCTGTGATCGTGACTGGATACCTGCTGGCCACCCCACCTGACGGCTACCAGCTTGCTGTCCAGCCAGCACCCCATCACAACATTACTATTCCATTTATCATTTGTACTTTGTCGCGTATAATTGTTATGCTTCGTTACCCCTTTTTATGCCCGTATGACACCCATTACACTCCGAACCGTCCCTGGAAGGAGGGATCCCCCCACTCTGAGTTCCTTCTCCAGATTTCTTCCTTGTTAATTAAGGAGTCGTTTCTTGCCCTTAGTGAGGCTATAGGGCTGGGCAGGGGGGGGGGGGGGTCATAATCACATGGCCCATAATCATATGACCGGTAAAGCCTTTTGTGACTAACTGTGACTAAGGGCTATACAAATAAAATTGTGTGGGTGTGTGTACATTTGCCTGTGTGTGCCTGTGTGTGCGTGTGTGTGTGTGTGTACATTTGCCTGTGTGTGTGTGTGTGTGTGTGTGTGTGTGTGTGTGTGTGTGTGTGTGTGTGTGTGTGTGTGTGTGTGTGTTTAAACCGCTGACCTCTGTAGCAGACCACACCCATGGGGGGAGGGGAGAAGATGAGAATGCGTTTCCTCAGCAGTGCAAACTTCCACAGCACCATGATCTGCTCCCCGAAGAAACGGATGAAGTGTGACATACAGCCCGCCGGGTGGGTGATCTGCGGGACGCAACCGTTCATCCACTTATTTAGTCATTTGCAATTGCTAAGCATGTCCAGGACCACCTTTGTTCAAATGTTCAACACATTTATATACATTTACATTTAGGGTATTTGCCAGACGTTTACAAACAGTACATTTGTTAAAGGAGACCGCAATACATCGCTGTGGTACATAGCGATAAGAATAGAGCAGGTTTCAAGTATTCATAGCTGCAAGGCTAATAAAACGAGTTTCACATTTGTGCCATTCTGAGCACATACCAACATCTAAGAACATACAATATGCTAATCAATGCCAAGTCCTACGAATCAATTATTAATTAATATGGGTTTGTTTTTAGTACATTAAATCGACGCTTGGTGTCATACACTTTCACTGCATGTGCATTCAGAAACCTTTCTCAAAGACGCGGAAAAACTAGCATATATAGTGCAGGACGAAACCGTTTGCACTGTATTCGTGTGTGCCATCCTCGGACCTTCATTTCCGGGTGCATACAGCGGCTGATATTGGTGACGCTCCAGGTCGGGCAGGAAGTGACCTGTCCGTTTGCCAGCGGGGGGAGGGTGGCCTTTTTATCCTCGTAGAAGGCCTCCAGCGGGGAGTACTGGCCGGGAAACCGCAGCTGGAGTCTGCGGGACAGGACACGGGTATGAGCTGCTGAACAGCACGGTGTGCACACTTACACGGTGCACTGGGTATTGTACCCGATCCCAATCATTGCTCACCCTGCAGGTCCCAGAAATGTGCACAGAGTTAGGAAGAACTGCTTTTTGTTACTGTGACCCTCATACTTGGAATATGCTTCGACGTATCTTTAAGCTATCCTCATGTGCCGCTGAGACAAAAACTTTTTAATTGCTCAACTTATCGATTTAAACCATCATTGCTTTTAATTTTGTAATTGTTCTTATTCATAATGTTCTTTGCTTTTGTTGTATGTACCTCGGCACCATTGAAAATGAGGGTTCTCCCTCAATGTGTTTTCCGAGGATTTTAATAAAATAAATGATGATGCACATGGATGCTTCATTCATGCACATGATCGGGGCCATGTGTCCATTGCTAAAGGAATGAGGGTAGAGGGTTGAAAATACCAGGAGTTGGCAACAGTCACGCTAAAGACACTCATTACTAGATCCATTCGTCATCGTCACGAGAGACGGCCATGTAAACCTATACAAACAAAGTCTAGCCGTTCCGGAACACAAGGTTTCGAGCTGAATCAACCAATCAAACAAACGGAAAGAGTGAGAACAGCTGTTTAAACAAACAGCACTTGCCTAAAGAGACCACAACCAACAAACACTCTTATAAGGACTTCCTGCTAACATAAATGGTAAATAGATTCGATTTATATAGCGATTTTATCCAAAGCGCTTTACATTTGCCTCACATTCACCCATCCATACACCGACAGCGGTGTCAACCATGTCAGGAGCAGTTAGGGTTAGGTGGCTCAGGGTCACCTTGACACTTGGCTAGGCGGAGCCCGGGGATCGAACCACCTTCCTGTTGCCAGACAACCGCTCTTACCTCCTGAGCTGTGACCATTTTAGATGCCATCATTTTAAACTCACAGACCCACAGCAGGTCTCCAACAACAAGCGATAATAATAATAATAACAACACTACGTGAAAGACTCCCACCATGAATGAGCAGCCCTCCGCAGGGCCAGTTGTCTTCAGAACACACACACACACACACACACACACACACCAAACACAACGTGCTGGAGCGCACACAGCCTGGAGCAGGCTCCACACCAGCTCCGTTTCCGCACAGCATTCCATGCTAATTTATTTCCACAGTGTTTGTTCTGGTTCTTCACCTTCTTCTTCTCAAGGTGTATTCCTTTAAGAGGGTGTGCCCTGCGTGACAATATGTTGGGGATGGTGGTGGTGGGCTTTGTGTGTGTGTGTGTGTGTGTGTTGCCAATTGCTGCCAAAGCAACCTTGATGTCTGTGCACACAACCGCAATGCCCTGCGCTGAATTTGAACAACTCATGTCGAACGAAGGAGTCATCCGCGTGTCTTGAATGCAGATTTAGCTTTAGGCTCACGAGACACACTTCAAACACACAAGCACATGTAGGCCTATAAAAGACATTAGCCAGCCCCTTCCTAACTTGAACACAATAATAGTTTAAGCCAATAAGAAGGACGTCTTCTTCCATAAGGGGTATCAGACAGACTGGTAGTGCATCAGGAATGGAAGAGCACACACTGTTGTTTTTCCTGTGCGTTTCTTGTCAATGTTTTCCACTTGAAACAAAAGCTACAGGCAAATAGGCTCGGGTGACGATAGCAGTCGCTGGGACTCGAGCTGCATGTTTTATAGATGAGGGAACAGAAACAAGCAAGCTGGAACTAAGGAAGGCACATGGGTAGGCAGGAATAAAGTACATTACCGAGTGAGTGCAAAGATCAGGCAACAGACCATAATACAGACTCTGAATCAACACAGAAGACTACAAACTGCATTGAACACATTGAAGGACAACTTCAGGATTTTTCAAGTCTTTCAAGACCATATTTTCCCCAGCATTTTGGGTCAAAGAGACGAACGCAGACAACTTTTTGCAATAGGTTTAGTATTGCACAAAGGCCATTCAGCCTTCAGGCAGGGAACATCAGCAATGTAACCCTTTGGGGGAATAACACAATGTAGGTCCTCTAAAGGTGCTTGTTTTTGCCTCTGACAGGCTCAGATTATTATACGTGTCTGACAACACTGTGAAAAGGATCCCTACAGAGAAATACATTCTTTTTCTTTACCTTTCAAGAATGCATACATGAAGTCGGTTTGTTATTGTGTCAGACCAAGTCTCAAGTCCTCAAGGAGATTCCTGCGAGAGCCTCACCCACATTGTCGAAATGAGGCAAATATTCAACAATGACTTAAATGAAAATCTTGTAGATAACACTAAGCGACACATCTGTCGTCCAACACTCCTCACACCTGCAAAAACAAGCACTTTTAGATGATGTTCATTTTCAGGGTCCACCATTGCCCCAAAGGCAGACATTTCGAGCCTGACGGTTGAAGTGCTCTCGCTCAATGCTGGACCAATTTCAAAAACTGTTGGCCGAATTTAGTCACTTGGACCCAAAATGATGGCTCCAGGTTGAAAAATCCCCAAGTTATCAGGCACCAGCAGGACACTTGGGTAAACACGTACCTTACTTGGTTCTCCAGGAAGTGCATGTAGCGGTACAGCAGGGTGTAGGACGGAGACAGAATACCCACAGACTTCATTCGAGCTCCGCGTTCCAGCTCACTCTCCACAGGCATGTTGGCAAAACAGGCCAGTCCAAAGTAAGAACCTTTGCGGAAATATCTGCCCGGGGAAGATTAAACACGCATGATAAGAAATTAATGAACACACTGTGCTGTTAATGTGGAGGCCTACTACACAAACACACTGACCCAGACTCCAGAGACATTGATGATGATCATCATCATCATCATAATCATCATCACAACAATCATATTAATAATCATTGATCAGGTGAAATGTTTGGGACAAGGATGCTTACATGAAGTCACTGCTGATGCGGTGGGAGCCACTGGCAATCGATTTGAATTCAACTCCATCGAGATTCATATCGTGGGGCAAGGACCATTCCACCATGTTGCCTGTCATTCACATGCACAATACACAACATTATGTGACACTTGTATACACACTTTCCACATTTCTGAGACTACTTCCTCTATCATTATTGTGATTCAAGGAGGGGGGGGAAAGAGAAGTGAGCAAGAATGAAAGTAAATTCAACAAGTTCCAGAACTCAATGAGGTCACATGTGTCAACACACTGAGTGTAAAGATCAGCCACATGCAACGTCACCCTGTTTCACTGATCCCGTTTCACTTCGTTTTAGGATTTAGATTTAGTCCATTAGACTCTCACACAGGGGCGGCGCCAGGGATTTTGGGCCCCGTAAAAAGAAACCATAGAGGGCACGTTATTTTACAAAAAAAAAACCGAATTTTAACATAATTTAGACCATCATTATATATATGGACCCATATAATACTGTGATACTTTTACTGTGTGGTTAAATGAGGTTTGCATGGAGCATCATACTTAAGAAAACATTATTTTCTTCATGTTTGTTTAAGTATTTATGATGTAAGAGGGTGACAGGGGCCCTCCAGTATATTGTTTTATTCTTTTTGATACACATTTCAGTCTATCAACCGATTTATTGCGGCAATTGTACTGTAGTTGTGTCACTAATTACTTAGAAGAAAATAAATCCAAATAATAACAAACTTTTAATTTCAGGGGCCCACTTTGGGCCCCTGGGTAGTCAGTCCCACTCCCCCCCCCCCCAGTCCGACGCCCCTGCTCTTACCTGATCTCGTGTCGAAGGTGACCACGAATACAGCCACGATTTGATCCTTCTCCTCCCATTGCTCCTTCACCGAGAGTCCGACGTGATGGTCCACGGGGTGGTCCACTCGGAGGCGGACCGGCCTGCCGCCACCACCACCACCACCACCGTCCCCGCCGGCGGCGACAGCAGCAGCAGCTGTTACACGGCACGGAGCCCCGGCGGCACCACACCCAGCGCAGGTCGCACCGTCACCCGGCCGCCCCTGACCGCGACCGCGACCGTCTGGCGGGGAAGAAGTTCTCTCCGCCGGTGCGTTTTTCTTCTTCTTCTTCGTCGTCGTCGTCGGAGGAGGAAGAGCCGCCGCCTGGGCGGGTACGGGTACGGGTGGCGTCGGGGGGATCTCCTCCCAGTCGAGCAGCCGAGCCCGATCCGACTGCTCCACCATGGTGGTGGTGGTGCTGGTGCTGGTGTCGGGGAGTCAAAATGAGGAGGACAGCGCCAGGCAGACACTTAGTGAAATGAAGACGACTCCAGAGTAACAGTTCAAGGCGACACCACCATGACGGTTCCTCCTCCTCCCACCCCGCCACCCACAGCCTGCTACGATCGTGTTATTTGTAAGCGTGTCACAACCACCGAACGGTTGTGTCTGTGTTTTGATGAGGTCACACACTTCCGGTCACGCGGTGGGCTCTTAATAATTAAAAAATTAAAAAATGAAAATTCATGCGGGCCCAATTCTTCTCATGTCCACTTCTTTGTCGTGATGCACTGGAACTTACATGACATGAATTGACGTGACATGACATGACAACACATTGCAAGAATTTCCACCGGAATTGGATGAATATGAATGAAAGTTCTGTCTTGATCTCATGGATGAATAATCTTAAGATCTTGTCTTATAGACGTGTCCGCATACATTAACCGTTAACCAACGTGTAACGTGTCAAGTGTACCGGGCCAATGAATGCATTCCTACTGTAAATACAGATTATTTTTTTTAAATATATACAAACGTGTCCACATGCAAAACGAGTATACAAACGCACATGGTTTAACCTGCTAACCATCAGCGAATAAAATCCATACGCTTTCCAATTTTATTTATCTTTATTATCTACATATTTATCTTCCAACCAATGGGAGAGCTGGAAGTGTTAAAGGTCAGGAAGTGATTAGCATACGCCGCGCGAAATTCAAGCGTGGTGGTCGGCGGGCGATTTGTTCGTGAGTATTATTGTCTTTTGACGTTTCTTTAAACGAGTCTGAAAATGTCAATTGAAAGACACACACACACACACAACTATTCGGTTGACAATATATGGTGCAAGCATTTTGCCAGACATATTGTATTGTTACTTATTGTTCCTTTTAGGCTACGAAACGCCGGAGATGGCGAATGTGTTCAATGGGATCGCCCAGCAGCTAGACTTCTCCAGCTCCGGAGACGATGGAAGCAGCAGTGACGACTGTAGTTTGGACTACTGCCTCGCTGGGATCTCTTCTGTCCAGAGTCCGGGTTCTGCGTGCAGGACACCCGTACTGAATCGCCACCGCAGTAGAATTATCGCCCAGTCTCCGCAGTCCATCAACCCTCTACCTTACGCGGCCTTGGAAAAGCTTAGGCTCTGTGACTCCCCAAGTACACCGAAGGTGAATCGGAAACCAGTTTGTACTCTCTAGCCAAATCAATGGGTTGACCCTTCAGGCCCTTGATCTTTGAAGATGACACTTTTTACTCTTAAAATCTTATGTAACTTGTAATGACACTTTCTTCTTTTTTTTCCCTCAACAGAGTCTGCTGTCGAAGTCGTCCGGGCCTAGCTCCATCATCAAGATACGAGTTAGTCAAAGGACCTTGCGATCAGCCTCTCCTGCGCCTAATGTCAACGTGAACCCCTTCACGTCAAACACCCTGTGCAGAAACAGGGAGCAAAACAAGAGGAAGAATTGTAGAAGCGACGATGACTACGATGAAGATGAGTGTGCACAGAGGTGAAAATGAATCTCATCTTGTTGGCACAATGGCACCTTGCTACTAGGAACATTTTGCCGTGCAGGTACATGTCGGGAAGACGTAGTCTATTTGCAAAACCAAATTCTTTTTCTGCTCATACCCTATACTTATACTAATTGTGGTATTTATGTTTCCATGGTCAGTCTTACTCATGGTTAAAGCCGTGATTAATGGGATTCTATTCAGACCGCGAACAGGTTTTGTGTAGGCTCCTGTGAGACTAAAGGCCAAATTATTCTCTCAGATTGAAACACAGCCTTACGTCGTCTGAGGAGGATGACGACACGTTCCTCCCGCCAAAGGTACATCTATTTGTGTTACTTGGTCAAACAGATTGTCTATTTCTGATCACATGGACCCGTTTGTTGTTGTCACCAGGCTTTGTCATCATTTGCTGCCTCCGCACTTCCTGTAAAAAGAAAAAAATACAAATACAAATAAGGTTTCAGATTTGTTTTCCTCCGGAAGATTCTCCAGGGAACCATTAAAGAACAATGTCAGAAGTCCACCCACTGCATGAGTCAAACGAACACTTTTTAGACATAGTTGAGAAGGCTCTCACGAGATGGGGGGCATAGATTACATTGTTATTCCGATGTTCAAAAGAGATGTTTGATATCCACAAATTGACAATTTTATTTGAGATGGGCTCAACCAGTCTCCATGTCTCCCCGTTTTTCATTTCCTCCATCTATTGTTATAATGGCATCCCTCCATCTGTTTGACAGAGGCAGGCTGTCCAGGCCTTCATGCTGTCACGGTATGAGAGTGAGTTCTTGGAGCTGGAACACATTGGAGTGGGGGAATTTGGAGCCGTCTTCAAGTGTGTGAAAAGGCTCGACGGCTGCTTGTACGCCATCAAACGTCTCCGCAGGCCGCTCGCTGGATCCGCGAATGAGTAAATGAGTCATTAGTCAACCTCCTTATAAAATATAACCTGTTTGACCAGTTGACCTTGTCTATCTGCCTTGAGTTTATTCCTGTGGAACCTTTCCGTATCTGCCTTCTTCACCTCTCCAGACAGTTGGCACTGAAGGAGGTTTACGCACACGCCGTTCTTGGCCATCACCCGCACGTCGTCCGCTACTATTCAGCATGGGCCGAAGATGATCACATGATTATTCAGAACGAGTATTGTGATGGTGAGCTGGCATTTCATGTGGCTGAAATCACAATGTGTTTTGTCTTGTTGTATTGCCTGATTTGATTCTGTAAATCAGGTGGATGTCTTCACGATGCCATCATGAAGAAGGAGGCCCAGGGTGAGCTGTTCTCAGAGGAGGAACTGAAGGACCTTCTCCTGCAGGTGTCCTTGGGTCTAAAATACATCCATAGCTCAGGCCTCGCCCACCTCGACATCAAGCCAAGTATGTCTTTTATTATTATTTTTTTAATAGTTTTTTTTGGTACGTTTTGCTTTCCATAAATATATTATCCCTGTTTCTAAAATTTCACACTTGATTTTTGAGGTCCAATGGCTGTATTCTCCTCAACTAATATTAAATGACCGGAATCTTTTTAGATTGTTTTTGTGTTTATTGTGCTAAGGTAACATGAAAAGCCTAATTCTAATAAGTGAAAGTCTGTGGCAATGTTGGCTTTAGATTCTAATTTAGTAGACTCTTCCGTGCACTTGGATGGAGGTACTTTTTAGAAATATTTGAGGTGCCATTATTACAATTTGTGTGTTTTTATTTGTATAGGCAATATATTCAGAGAGAGCAAAAGTGCAGAGTATGAAGGGGACACTGATGAAGATGATGATGGTAGCTCTTCAGCAGGAGTCCTTTATAAAATTGGTAAATCACATGTGTTTGTTTCTTTTAAATGATTGGGATTCTAAGTATTGTATCTCACCGGCATGTCATTCTTTTCTGCAGGGGACTTAGGTCATGTGACATCAATAACCAGTCCTCAAGTTGAGGAGGGAGACAGTCGCTTTCTTGCCAGTGAGATTTTGCAGGAGGTAAACTGGTCGATTGTTTGAATGTGGTACACAATGTCATGTTAACTCACCATAGCAAATATGCGTTTGCCATGGCCTACAGTACTTTGGTAAGAAGTGAGTCAAGTCCCTGTCATGCTCCTGCCTCTCTAGGACTATAGCAATCTAACTAAGGCAGACATCTTTGCCCTGGGCCTCACTGTGCTGCTGGCTGCCGGTGCTCCACCGCTGCCCCAAAATGGAGATGAATGGCACAGCCTTAGAAAGGGTCAGTTACCAAGCCTGCCACTCGAGCTCTCTCCTCCCTTCAAAAGCCTGCTTCAGGTACTCCTTGGTGGGGCTGGTCCATGTTTGATCTTGTCTAGTTTCCTCACAGGTTACTGATAAATGGTGTATAAAATGCAATGCACTACAGTGGGGAAGACAAAATGGGAATCTTATTAATATTGATTTCATGTCCTCTTTGTTTTTCGTCAGTTGCTGCTGGATCCTGAGCCGACCAAACGTCCGTCCGCTCGAGTGCTGTGCAAACACAACATTCTGAAGAAGCAGAGGACTGGAAGACTGTCCAGTGAGCTACGCAAAGAGCTCAATGTGGAGAAGTTCCGGACGGCCATGCTTGAAAAGTAGGAATGGACGATATTGTGCAAGTACTAAGCTATAGCCCACAATCAGGCAGTTAAAAGTGAATGATGCAGCAGGATGATGATGATGATGACGACGAATAAATGACCATAACCCCTTGCATTGAGCACTAAGCACTAAAAGTTAAATGTTTTGGTTGACAAGTGAAATGACCTTTGCCGTATGGTGAAACAACCTTTTGCATTAAATGTGCAAAGATTAACAAGCCTATTCTTGCATCACTATGCAATGGTTGTGGTTATGGTTATGACTCGTGTGTTCATTGTAATTGGCACAAAGTTCAATGTTTGGGCAACTTAATTTCAACACCTTGCATTACATACTGTAGAAAGGGGAACTCCATTGTGAAACTGTGCTCATCTGCAGGGAGCTCGAGGAGGCCCGCTTGGCTGCTCTGTCCCCACAGCAGATGCTTCCTCCAGGCCTACAGGGATCTACGAAGATGGGGTCTCTCCCAAAAGCAGGGAGGAGGCTGATCGGTAGAAATACGGGCCGATCCGTGAGCTTTGGCTGTCCGGGGTCTGTGTTCTAATTTACAATGGTGATAGGATCACGTTTACCCATTTTATTTGACGAGCAGCTCCCCTGTGTGGGCAACTTCTGTAATGAACACTAAACACTGTAGTCCTGATGGCAGTCTAAAAATTCCCATACTCTTTCATTCAGAACTTTTGGTTGGCTCGTCAAATTATCTGTCAGAACCACCTTGCCTACTGATGGAAGTTTGTGATTCTTCAGATCTTTTTTGTTGAAGGCAACATTTAAACTAGACAGACTGGTATTAGGCCTAGACTTCGTAACACAAACTTGTCTTTTTGTTTTATTGTGTAAATAAAAGCATTTTATCGAACATTGTGTGGGTTGTTTTTGTATACAACTAAATAGGTTAAATGCCATGCAGAGGGGGTATTTGTCAGGAATGGCACTTTTGGTCAATGTGTCTGAATGTAGGCTTATTCATTGGCAGAAAAAGCTTCACATGTAATATATTCCAGAGACTTGATCCTGTAAAATTAAAGGACATGCCATTTACTGCACAGTTTTACTTTAGGACATGAGACATACTGTATGTCCACACGTATGGACTCGTCATTGTGGTGAATTGGTTCCGACAAGCAGTCCTATGTTGTTGCAGTGTCTCTTGTTTGGGAGAGGCCCACACCGCCATCTGAGGTGCCAGAGGAATATATATTGGCTCCTCATTTCATCCCTCTAGCTAGACTCAGGATCCTTATACAGTAGATTCTATATAATAATCCTATTGAAAAATGCAGGTAATGGCACTTAGCCTACTGTATATCAAGCCTCCTGCTACACCGGTTACAGAAACGGATCTAAACGTTTGTATTTATTTACAGAACATAGTATTCAACAAATAAATGAATTATATAAAATGTAAAACAGCCGTTTTAACAGCCTTTTAATTCCCAGTACAATCGATACTGCAGAGAAATGCTGTGTGTGTGTGTGTGTGTGCGTGCGTGCATGTAGCCGTCTTCTGAGGTTGCGCGCGCACATCCGTGACGTCACTAGTAAGTCTTCAGTTGAGACAGCGCGCGGTTCTATGTTCTGTCGTTGTTCCCTCGACGCGCATCGTTCTTTCGTTCAGTGACTCAACTTGAGCCGAGAACCGGGGTGAGTTTCGTGACTTTAGGCCGGGGTGTCTCCAGACTCATCTGCGGAGCTTTGCCCTCCGTTTTCCCCCCCGTCGTCGAGTTTTAAACTTTATAACGCAGGACCGCGACCGGACTGGGAACTCGACCGTCTTACGTTACGTTAGCAAAAACGGGGATCGCAAAAACAACAACAACAACAACAACCTTGTACACTCCGTGATCATCACAAGATCGATATTTTTTCAACTGTTACAAGTTGTGTGTGTTTCAGGTGGCCGAGTTTTTTTTTAGGGGGGAACATCTTCGGACGAGTTTGAGACACATCCACTACCCATGGATGTATCCGGGGGACGTGATGCTCTGGTGTTCCTGTGCTTTCTGGGCCAGGCCGACACCACCACCACCAACGATGAATTACAGGAGGAACTTCTGGCACTCAGCAGAGACTTGGACAAGAGCAGAATCAACAACAACAACAACAACAAGAAGGAGGAAGACCACGGCGGCTGCCGTCCTCCGATGTGCGCCGCAGGATGCGACCCTGACAGCGGCGAAGAGCTGCAGACCGACGGCCACTTGCAGAGCAACGTTGCTCTGCTACGCGGGGACCTCCAGCCTCAGGTGGACCTGCATGAACCGGGTGGGTTTTTTTACTTGAAGAGGAGGACAATTAAACCCCAAGAGTTCTCTCGAAGCAGGACGTTTAGAGGTACTACTGTACAGTTGAGGTCAAAGGTTGACATACACTTGTAAAGAACATGTATGTCATGACAGTCCAGAGTTTCCAATCATTTCTACAACTCTTATTTCTCTGATAGGAGTGATTGGAGCACATACTGGAGATTGGAGCACATACCATTCATGAAGTTTGGTTCTTTTTATGAATTTATTATGGATCTACTGAAAATGTGACCAAATCTGCTGGGTCAAAAATATACATACAGCAATGCTAATATTCGCTAATATCTTTTTGTATATGTGCTCCAGTCACTCCATCACAGAAAAATAAGAGTTGTAGAAATGATTGGAAACTCTGGACTGCCACGACATACATGTTCTGTACAAGTGTATGTACACTTTTGACCACAACCGTATATGTAAGAATCAAGTGCATTCTGATCTCCGTGGGTTGAGACAATAACAATAACAGAAACTAATGTTAGTTCTTATCATAATTAAACCTTGTACACATTTTAAAAAGCTATAATATATATATACGCTTACATGTCACTTCGTTCCTTTTTCCCGCGAAATCCGACCCGACTCAAACATAAGAGAAATCAGCGCTCATGTTTTAACTTCAAACACAACCTGCTCATAAACGGGCTATTTAAAGTGATTTGTGCATGTACAATCCTACATGTAGTCCCTGGACGGATTAATCATTCTTACATACAGGACCTTTGAACATCTGACGTTATGTGTACATTTATCCTCACAATAAATGCATCCAAGTATAGAACATGATGCATGCACATCTGTGTAACCTTCAAAAGGGTTAGGAGGCCTGCATGTGGGCCATACTGTTATTTCCCAGCGAAATAATCAGAATCTGAATGACCAGACATCAGACTTTGAAGTGTACTGATGACTGTGATGTCAGGTCAGCACTGCTAACTAATAATGTGCTGTCATTTTGATTTGTGTCTTATAAGGTAAACTGGTGCAATCCTGTTTGACTGTGTACAGGTAATTAACACTTTAGGTTTAGGTTAGGAGGTCGCCCTTGTGTCCAACAAGCCTGCATCGACAGTCAGTGACTGTTCTGAAGGATAGATTAGTTCCTTTTCCAGCAGTTCCACGTGGACATGTGACATTGAGTCTCTATTCTGACTGAGTCGCCCAGTCACTGTAGTCTACAGTCTTGGCGGCAACTGCAGGAGGACAGGTTTGAAAGAATAAAGTGTGTGTGTGTGTGTGGTGACTCAGTATATAGCGCAGGATCACAATCTAGCGTGTTCCGGTCACCAGATACCCTTTGAACAATTGTAGAACTGGATTTGAATCCCAGCGTTATCATCACAACCCATTCTTTTTTATTTATTTATTACTCACAGAGAATCAAATTGATCCGGTGGCCCTGAGGGCAATGATCGTAGAAATGAGAGCGATCGCGGACCAGTTTGACCACAGTGTTGTGGTGCGGGCCACTGACAGTCTGGCCAAGAAACTGTCTAACTCTACAAAAGATGTGAGTTTGGGATATATGGATTGGTCATGATGGGTGGATAGTAACACATGGGTATTCATGACTATTCGGACACTTCCATTCACCATTATGCATTGTAGCTGTTTTCATAACAGTATGGACTATGAATTCACATGGAAACATAAAGTTGCATTAAGTTATTCATAGTATTGTTATTGAACCGGGGCCTTCATAACATGTCGCTCTACGTTTTTCCTTTGCCCATCAGCTGTGGAAAGCTCACCTGACCATGGAAGTGGAATGGGTTGTGAAGCACAGCCTGGGATTTGACCTGCCCCGGGAGAGGGTCATGATGGCCCTGGCGCTGACCTTGGTGAAGGGCGTGTGTGAGAGGACTCCACGAATGCTCAGAAGCCTCTTTCAAACCACGCTGCAGTATTTTGGGTAGAACTTTAGGCCACAGGGCTTTTGGGTCTGGATGACACCACTGTGGATCTTTTTAATGTACCGTTGTTATTTTTTATTATTTTCTACCAATCAGGGATCGCCGAATGTTTACTGCTGTGCTTGCTTTGATTTTTTTTCTTATTTCTTATATTTTTTCTATGTGTTCTGCACTGTAGTCCTCCTGTATTATGCTTGAACCAAAAAAGTATTTGGACATTGGGTGTGCATGCCTTCTGTTGATAGAGGTATGTGAAAAAATGTCCTAAAAAATAAACCTCATTGAGTACAAATGTTTTTATATTTGGGAGAACGCCATTGGCTGCATAATAAAAAAACCAAACACCACTTCTTTAAATTGCATTCCTTTTATTTTCTGAAAGTTTTACTGTACAACACTGCCCCATTCATAGGCGGATGTTGCTTTGTCCTTTCATCCAGACACTGAGAAATACTGACCCCCACCCCACTAATGTGAATTTACTTTTTGATAGCATAACTCAACCTTTCATTTTTAATAACTTGGATTGTGTTAACCAATAAATGCATAGAAAGATGTGAGCTTCAGTCAATCTAAATTTGACCAGCAGCTGTGGGCAGTAAAATTTGTAGTGTACCAAGAATTTAAAATTCAAAAGATGGCAATGTGTTCAGGCTAGATAGTGATATCACAGTGTAATTGTTGAACAATAGTCCCAATCGCTTGGTTTCTTTTGCCATTTAAGATAAAACTTCAGTATGAGATGTTGTGTATGACAATTGACATAAATCGTTAGTTTTACCAACTCTTATGGGTCAATACCATTCTATTGTCAAAGACAGAATTAAACGGGCTAGTCACAGTACAAGGTAGGCACGTTCAAGGTTGCCCACAGAAAGGCAGCACTAGGAAATGACTCATTACTCGTACAAGATGCTAATAGGTACATGTTTGAAGATAGGAAGAGCTTTTTGTTATGATACACAAACGGAAGGAAATGGTGTTCTATTTCAGTTTTTACAGCGCTTTTCCAGACAGAAACTGCTCTTGCTCATGCTGGTGTGGCAGTTGTTAAAACTTAAGTGTAAATTACTTTATGGCCATTAGGTTTAGATTTCCTGCAAAACCACTATGTTGGAAACATTTTCACCCTTTTCTTGCAACGCAATGTCTATTATCGGGCCAGTTTTATCAAAATCAAACCAAATATAACAATTTGGGAAAACCTGGCATAGAGTAAAAATGTAATTCATCTGTGGGAAAAGTAGTTTAATGTTTTCTGACGAAAGATCTTAGTTACAAATCTTTGTTGCATGACTTCCTGAAAGCCAAGTTGTGCATCTATGGTGGTGAACAGCAGAAGCTGGATAAAATATAGCCAATATACCTCATCTTCACAAAATCAGATGGCACATAGCACTCCATCCAAACAGTCCAGACGGACAGAAAATTGTTAGAAAAGAAATCTAAACATCAATGGAGAGGCACACAACAGGGTGATACAACATTATGCCAAACAGGCATACAATAATGGAATAGGAAACAAAATACAACAAAAACAAGGGTAGCAAGTACATCTCACCTGTGTAAGCACAGGCGAGGGCTGTGCTTACACAGTAGAATGATTGAGAGAAACCCTGGGTTTCATCAGCAAGTGAACTTTAGACCTGCTGGCAGGGGGGAAGTGGGCAGCCACAGATTTGAAACATTCAAAAGCATTGCAGACCAAAAAGAAAAAAAACAACCTCAAAACAAAAACAGCCTAATTTTATGACAACGAAATCAACTTGTCAGAAGACAGGCATCAAACTTTATTTTTCTATCTCAATGTCCTTGAACATTGCATCCGCTTTAGACTGGTCCTTCCCTGAGGGTGGATAGATAAAGAAACGGCTGCGCTGTTTTACTTCTTCCTGTAGGCCAGGGCGCCGTACGTCACCACGGCAGCGAGAGCCACCAGTGCACCTCCGAACAGCAGCACTGGGAACTCCGATTCAGGCTTAGGCTCGGGCTCGGGCTGCTTTACAGGCTCCATGGACAGGGCCGCCACAGGGGCCTCAGTCACCTCCGGGGATAACGGCGCAGCTAGGAGGGGCACATCCTCTGGATCTGCCACAATCTGCACCCCAGACTGCGGTTCCTCCACCTGAGGAGAGGCTTCGATGGGCTCCGTGTCTGGAGCCGGCTCTAGGGTGGGCTGGGGCTTTGTGAAAGCAGCGGGTGAGGTCTCCATGGTTGGGGATGGGGGTGCCATTTCCCCACGGGCTGGGTGGGCAGCATGCGGCACCTCGGGCTCAGGGTCTGGTTCTACTGCGACAGCAGCCAAAGGTGCGGGTTCCGACTTGACGTAGGAAGCGGCCGGTTCAGCAGCGTCGTGGGCTTGGAACGGTGGCTCTGGTTCCGAAGAGGCCAGAGACGGCAGCATTGTCACGACCCCCGGCGCCTCGAGAAGCACCGGCTCGTCTAATGACACCAGCAGGGAGGCCGGGGCGGTGCCAGACTCCGCCTCGGACAACCCCGGAGGAAGGGGACTCTGGTCCCTGAACTCGGCGGCCCTCAGCTCGGCCAGATCACTCTCCGTGCCGAGGACGCTCATCATGCTCTCCTGCAGCCCGGGGTCCTCCAGAGCTGCTCCTGCCTCGGCCGCCTCTTCCAGCAGCTCGGCCTCCTCCCGCTCCACGTGCACAATGTCCGAGTTGGAGGAGTTGTTCTCGCTGCGCTCCTCGGCCAGGGCCACGCCCTCGTTGCTGTCCAGGCTCTTGGCGTCCTCGGGGTCCGTCATGGCGACGTGGGCCCAAGACTCGTGGCCGGCCAGGGAGACGGGCAAGCTCTCCGTCTGCCAGGAGCACGGGCCGCTGCCGTGGTCGTCTTCGCTGCAGAGCAGGGAGGACGGCTCGCCGCGCTGCTCTCCCGACAGGATGTAAATGTCGTTGCTGTCACCGGCGATGACAGCGCCTGGCTCCTCCTCTTCCGCCAGGGTAAACACCGTAGCCTGAGGAGAGAGAGAGAGAGAGAGAGAGGGGGGGGGGAGGAGTCAGGCAAACATTTTCAGTGATTGACTGAAACTCATGTTGCATCCGGCTCATCATACCAATGGTGTAGAGGAAGTGCAGTGTGGTGCCTGAGTAAATCTAAATGATGATGGAAAATAATGTACGACCTAGTAACATTTAAAAAATGAAATAATTTTCCATGTTTCCTGTACCAACCAAAACATTTGCAAGTTATTATTTCTGAATACAGCCCTGGATGTCAAAGTCCATCACATGAATGAATAGCTTTTCATAATAGTTTCACTCAAGTTACATGTCACAACCTTGTATCATTACACATTGTTACACAAAGCATGCCAGAGGTGAGCACCGAGGGCATATACAAATACAGTTGTACATTCATATACGTATATTCAGTGTTAGGAGTTGTGGAAGTATTAATATTGTGGGCCAGTAACTTTCCACTCTGCCGTGTGGCCTACGTGACTAGTTAGCTGTTTAGCCTACGTGACTTAGCTTCACTCCTATCTGTTGGCCCTGGGAGGCCTCTGAGACGCACTCGCAGGTGGTGTTGTCCTCGTCGAGTGTTGTTGTCGTCGAACGTGGGAACGTGTTGCCTCTTTTGTCTGGATTGGCTGTCTGGCAGGTGGGAACGGAGCGTCTCAACGTGAGACCTTGCTGTCCCTGCTTCCTGGACTAGCGGTCTGCGGCATAGGGACGGGTGCATCTCTATGTGGGTCACGTGAGGCCGTGGTATCCCTGCTTCACAAGTTAACTGTCTGTCTGTCGGTTACATATCCACGTGGGGCCTGGTGTCCTCGCCTCTCTGGATTGGCTGTCTGGGGGGTGGGGGCGGAAGGGTCTCCATGTAAGGCCTTGTTGTCCCTGCTCCCTGAATGGCCGTCTGAGAGGGGGAGGGGGTGTGTCTCCACGTCTGCTTCCCAAGATGATTTGTTGTGTCTGCTCCTCTGTTCTTCCCATCCCAAAATGTATATATGCTCCATGTATCTGAATCAACTTTGAATCATTCCGAGTGATACTGCCTTGTGTCACATTGATTCCCGAGCTCGCTGCTTTGCTACAGACAATCCAGAACCAGAACCCGAACTCCAGCCACAATGAGATGACCCACTCGAAACTGCGCATAACATTCAGCTACACCAATTCCAATCACTTGCTTTGATTGCCCTAAGCCTCACCAAGTCTGCTAGTTAGTTAAATGACTCAATGTGAATGAAAAAGTCCAAATAAAATCTGTACATGTGGATAACCGGCATTTGTCGTTTTATCAACCTTTGAAGATTATCATCCCTTCCAAGGACATCCTGATGGCGAGCTATATCCCGACCACACACCACAGAGGCAGAGACATCAGGGGGAAAGCTTAACCTAGCCGGTAAGCGGATTTGCAAGAGTGGAGTTCATCTCCATTCAAAATACACAAAAACCTTGCATTATGCCACCTCCTGGGGGCAGTGCTGCAACACAATGTAAAAACTAGGAAGTGTGTCCGTGCATTTTAAAAGAAATGTTACCATTGCCAGTTGAGCGGTTAGACAACACCACATAATTTAATGCAAGTTGTGACTCCGAGGAAGAGAGACTTGAGATTGTGGGGGTATTTCTCGGAGGGAGAGTTGCAATTCTTACCATGGCAATACCATTGTGGCACGCACACACACACCACACACCACACACACACACACACTTTACAATTCAGGGACTAGATGTGAGAATAATAAATAAAAGTACAAATTATAAACACGCATAAATAAAGATAAACACACATTTGACGTACAATTGCCCATAGTCTTTTTAAGAGGACAACCATTGCAAATATGATTTAAAGACTATCTGCCTTAAGCTTATGTTGCCTTCGTTTTTCCTCAGAGTTGTCGTCAGGTGGGTTCTCCACCCTCGGGCAAGACAAACACTTGCAGACTGAAGACGCCTCCCAGGCAAACTGAAGAGGCAACCACACACACACACACAGAAATCAACACAAACAATGAACTAACCTAGAGTCACAAGTGAATGTTAGAATGAAGGTCACTCTACGTGTGACGGCCACGTGCTTAAATCGTTTCCATACGCTTGCAAACCAGAGTATTCAAAAACGAGTCACAAGTGAATGCTAAATCAGGGTTACTACAGACCACATGCCCCCTCATCGTACGACGGTACACTACAATACCAAACAAGGAATGCTCAAAAATGTATTTACGGTTGCTTTACAGACTTGGTCAGACTATAACCTAGTAATTTAGTATACCAGTAATACCTAGCATACCAAAGTTGTGGTACGCAGCATGTCAATTGGTCTGTCCCATTTCTCAACAGTAACACACGTGGCTGATTTGATTTGATTTGATTGAGCATTTGATTCACAGTGGATGGTGCTCAACTGTTTGAACAGATAAGTACTAGAAGATTATGTCATGGCCGTCAGAGTCATCGAGATCAAACTGGCATCTGCAAAGCCTCAGCAGAGAGGGTGGGCTGATTAGTGCTCCAGTACCACCCCCCCCCCCCCACCCCCCGCCCCACTACACCGTTAATAACAGACCTGACTGGCTGACTGACTGCATGCATGGGAAAAATGTTCAACACACAAACTAGAGATGTGCTGTTGGATTGGGGAACAAACGACCACCAACGAATCAAGAGCCTCCTCACAAGATTGAGGAGACAAACGGAATGACTAACTACTCGGAGAAGGACGACTGTCCATCGCCACGATGAAGTACACGGAGAACAAAACAGCCAAAGATAAAGTCTCTCTGTCACCGCCAACGCAATTCGTATTCAACGCGAGACGATGAGGGAAATCTGTTTATATTTACCTGCAGTCTGGGGAAAACTGAATCTAACTGGACTATGGGGAAATGAAAGGCACAATTGATAGAGGAAAGGCAGGGATTGAATGTTCAAGAGGACCAACTTCCTTCACAGGATCAGAACAATATGGCGGGAGCTTGATATTTTCTTTTTGATGCGTGTGATGTGAAAAACAAGACAGCAGCTGGAGATGACTTCTGTCAACGCGCGCGCACACACACACACACACACACACACACACACACACACACACACACACACACACACACACACACACACACACACACACACACACACACACACACACACACACACACACACACACACACACAGGCCAGCCCTACCATGTCATTTTGTGGAGGATTACGAGGGTTATTTGTGGAATTCCAGGAACGCCTGTGATATTGCAGGTCTCTTGTCTCCGCAACATCATACGTGTTCCACCCCGGTTACATAACATGGGCGTGTGGTCACTGCACTACAGGGATGCAACCTGACAGGTCCTGACACAAACCAGCCAGCACTGCAGTAAAAACTAAAAAACTTAAATAGTATGAGCACCTCTCCCTTGTTTCGTAGCAACAGAGCGGTTTTATTGTTATTACTGCATTGCCAGGCGTTGACCGTGAGCTTCCACGATCAAAGTCACGGCAAAGTAAAGTAGTAATGACACCTTGCATTATACAGGCAGTCTCTACGGGGGAGAGGTCGGGTTGCAGCCTCTCGGTCACATCCTGGACACCGGAATCTCCTTCATCACACTCAACAAGGGCAGTAATAAAACTAGATCTATCTGCCCGGTCAGTTTTTATGCAGCCACACACTGGGAAGGAAGGAAGGGCACACACACGCGTGTGTGTACACACGCACACACACACAATCATTGATAGTAATGCTCAGTATACTGCCAAGTGCAAATGAATTCAACACAAATCTACCATCTAAGCGCCCCCCCCCCCCCCAATACACACCCCTTTCTGTGACCTCTCCCCGTCTGCGCTGTGGTTTACGAGCTGCTTTTGTTGCAGCCAAATGAAGTGAACACACCACATTAAGGTCATAATAATACTTGCCCTGATTTAATTAACATTGGCAATACGGAGCCTAGGGCAACAATGCAGTGTGTGTGTGTGTGTGTGTGTGTGACCGACGCTGTATACTACAGCTAGAAAGGACACCGTGTTCTCAAACGCAATCTGCAGTCATTCAAAAGAACCGGGATGAGTAAACAGCACTGACAGACGAGCATGTAACATATATACAGTAGATATATACAGTATGTATTTAACCATCAGGTTTGATACTTTACACAGTGTTCAAAGGACCAATTGTCACATGAGAACCAACAACCTTTCCTTCCATTCCTTTACCAATAGACATAAGTTGTCAGATTGCATTGCAAACAATACAAGTAAACAATAGAAGTAGTGTCGGCTGTAGATGCTATAACATGTCGAGTGTAAAATGTGAAGGCCTAACTAACAGACCTAACTGTGAACAAGTACTTGCATATTATGTAGACACACACATTTTTACAAATAACAACTAAACAGAAGGTCCTGTTTGGCAGTCTGTTCCCGACCTGCCTGCGCACACAGGCAGGCACACGCAGTACCTCTACCATCACCCCTGAGCTCGTGACACAAAACCATAACCTACCTGAATTATTCGTGACTCGGCGAGATCTACTTTCTGAAGACTGAGGACAGAGGAGGTGGAGCTCCGACAAAAAATTATAAGAGACGAGCGGAAGGAAGAGTTATTAATACAAAAGAAAGGGGAAGAGGAGACCTCTGCACCCGGGGGAGAAGTGTGTGCATGCAGGCAGCTGTCAAACTTAATGCAGCCGCCACCCGGCTGCACAGAACCCCTCTCCGACTGGCCCCGCCCACCCACTTTCCTCTCACCCCGCCTCCCCTCCTTCCAATCCAGGCACACACTGCTGTATGAGCGCCTCCCCCCTCTCTCATCCCACTGTGACGTAATACACCCCACACACACACACAGAGACAGAGAGACAGAGAGAGAGGAGAGAGAGAGAGAGAGAGATAGATCTGTGATATGATTGGAGGGAGGGAGGCAAGTGGTGGTGGGAGGCGGGGGTGGGAGGGAGCTTCATGGCTGTAATGGCGGCTGGTGCCATGGCCCAGCGCATCCAGGTCACCGTGACCCCGTGTTGGGCCTGACCTCATTCACGGATGTTGTTTACGACCAGAACGGACTCTCAAGCAAGGCTGCAGAAGGGTGCAAATTTATGATTCTGCTGTGGTAAACAGTCCAACCTCAAGAAAAATCAATACAGATGAGGATGTTAGTATTTAAAAGTCTCTCTCTCGCTCTCTCTCTATATATATATATATATATATACATACACACACACACACAGTATATGTATGTATATGTGCTTTATATGTGACTGTATTGGAGTGTTATGTACAAAGTGCTGATGTACGATGAGAAGGTTTATCAAAAACTTCTTCAAACCGTTTTGGGTTTAACCATTGAACTTCATACGAATGTGTGTGTCTTTAAAGCCCTTTGAGACTGTAAATATAGTACTGACAAGTCAATTTACACACACAGAAATTTCGGGAAACTCTGACATTTATACTCTTTTCCAACACGTTTATTTGCAAGTGGAGTGACTAATATAGACTCTTGGGTATCAGGTTGGAACGTTGGTTCTTATCGTAAATATCATAAACATGTTCAAGTTCAACGACAATTAGAAGGGATTTTCAGTACCTACCCATTTTCAATGTACTGTTATGATTATTATGTTTAGACTCTATGTCCAGTCTAAAGACACCAATGTAATTTTGTTCTGAACTTGAATACTGTTTCGACGACCTGTACTTAATAAAAACAATTAAAGTAAGTAAGTATAACGTTATTAGTGACGTTGAAATTTTGTGTTTACAGGTTGGACGATATGACCAGAATCAATAACTACTGTTTATAAAACACTAACAAATGTCTACTTATACTTACACTTGTACCTCCTTTGATCAAGAAGTAGCGGGAGATGACCGGTAAAACTTAGTGCATGAATTTGGTATTATAATAATAATCGAGACTGTGTTAAATCATAAGTTAGGTTTTTCTAGTTACTAAATAAGTATGATAAATATGGTGGTGGTCACAAAGGTGTTAACTTTATAAACCCTCCAGTTTTATCGTTCGTTTTCATTAGTGTTGCAGTTGATAGTTTATGAAACAAAAGTGTGAATAGCAGTTTCCTTCCTTTAGTTACATGGAATATCTCAATCTGGATGTTAGACAACCAGTTTGTTGTTTTCTGGTTAGTTTTTTTCCACTTGTGATATTTTCTGTGATATTTTCTGTGAAGATTCATGGTTTTTCCGTTTATATGTACCATTCTAAGTACCAAAAAAGGAAAATAATACATGTTTGCCAGCCTGGTTTAGGGAAACCATTTCAAATCCCACAACTTTTACGAGTTGCCATGTGACATCGGCAGTTTGCCTTAGCAGCCAACCTGCACGGAAGTGATTTACACTGTGGAAGAAATGACCTTCAAGATAATTGGGGGAATAGCATTGACTTGCCTCTATTGTATGTCCCCTCTAGTAGACCTTAACATGCTTAACTTGCTTTTTTTATGTTGGTCCCTGTAATGCCAACCAAACAAAAAACCAAACAAAAAAGGGGGGGCCAAAATTTTTGTCTCCCCCTTTCGTATGTCAAAACTACTTTGGGCCGAAATAAGCAATTCTGATTCTGATTCTGAAAATGAATGCAGGGGTAAGACATTTTTAAATGATCGTAAATAATCTAAGCTTGAGGTTTCAAAGACCAAACTCCAACATAATTGCAGACAGAATCAGAATAGAATTAAAGCACTGAGCTAGCTTGCTTACTCATGTCGCACTCAACATCGGAGTCGATGCCCAGACTTGTGACAATCAACAGACTATTGACAAGCACACCAGTCTCTCACCACTACTACGACCAGTCACCCATTCCTCCCAATAAAGTGATCCTTTTCCCGGTGTGGTGTGGTGCAGTGCAAGGGGAACTCACCCATCCCACCTTGCTGGATGATGTAGTCGGCCTCAGCCTCCTCCAGGTAGCGCACCCCCAGGGCCAGCAGAGAGGCCAGCTCCACGCCCTCGCTCTGCAGGGCCTGGAGTAGCACCAGGGGCACCAGCACCTGGCCACAGAGAGAGAACAGACGGCCAGGTTACAATACAAGAACCGGGAAAAATAATATGACCGTAGCTGCATATCGGAGGCGGACTACCTCATCCCAGCCTCCCTGCGTGTGTATAGAAACAGCCAGTGTTGCTTCTCTGAAGCTCTGGTAGTCCAGGGAGCTGAAAATAGCGTAAACACAACCGGCAAAGATAAAGATAAAGATAAACAGAGAGCAGAGACACATGAGTGGTCTGGAGTAAGGGCTTGGCAAATCTCAGAAGATGTATCAAAACCGACATTTAGCACCTGTCACTGACTTACTCTCGCTCATGTCAGTAATAACTCAAAATATTCAATAGATAACCATAAATAGTTAATCTGTGTGTATTTAAAAAAAGATCAAATATGTACTCATTTAATACAAAAATATCCCAGCTTAAAAGTTTAGTATAATATCTACAGTACAAACCTTGTCAGAAAACTATGAGGGCAGTGTATAAAAATAAGTGCATAAATTAAATATCCATTCATTAATCAAAGTTTGAAATCATTTGATAGGGATTTGAAGGCATATCACCCAGCCCTAGTCTCCATGACAATAAAACAGGGCTTTTATCGGATAGATTAAAAAAAACATTGAGGGGGCGGGGGCTTCCACTTGACACTCCTCCACGCGGGGGGCTCACCTGCTGAGCAGCGTGTGCACGGCGGTGGCCAGCCGGGAGCCCAGCTCCTTGGCCACGCGGTCCCCCAGGGCCGCCAGGCAGTCCTCGACGGAGCCCTCGGGGTTGATGGGACTGAACACCAGCGAGGAGTGGCGGTCGAAGCCCGTGCTGAAGAAGGCTGTGAGGGTGTGTGTGTGTCTGTGTGTGTGTGTGTGTGTGTGTGGGTATGGAGACACAGAGACACAACAAGGTCAGAGGAGATGGTAGAAAAGTCTATAAATACACACCCCTCCCCCCCACCATGATGATTTAGGAGAAATTACGGATGTCTATTGATTGGGTGTTGGCATTGCGCGTGTGTTTCGCTCTCTTACAGGTGGCGATCTCATCCTCCAGTCGCCTCAGCGCATCTTCTATCTGGCTCTTCATGGCTCTGTCCCTCTCTCTCTCGCTCTGCTCATCCCCAGACATCTGGTCGTCTCCTGAGGGAGAGATAGCACACTTAAGTAAAAGTTAGCCACCATCTCGTCGTGTGTGTGCGTGTGTGTGTGTGTAAATAAAAAAGGGATGAGTAAACAAACATCATTAACAGACAAGCATGTAACATATAGACAAGGAATCATCAGGTTTGATACTTGACACTGTGTTCAATATAGGACCAATTGTCACATAAGAAACATCTTTCCTTCCATTCCTGCCTTAACAATAGACATAAGTTGTCGGACTGCATCTTAAAAACAGTTAACAATAGTAGTAGGCCTACGCTACCTGTGGCTACATTTAAAAATAGCTGTCAGTCACAATATGAAGTCAAACAGCACTGGGCCTCCAAATATCAAACCAAACTGCTAAAACAAAATGTCTGAGCAGGGATTGCCAGTGTCGTGATCACGGGTTGACAACGTCCAGGTCCTCCATGGTCTACACCTCAAGGTTTGTCACAGGAAAACAAACATTGTAAGACTTTGCATCAACCGTCCTACACCGCCCCCCCCCCAGGTTGTTGACACAATTAAACTTCACTTTCAATGTGATAGCGTTTCAACAGGATCGTATTCCACTATTATTAGAAAGCTCTACGCACTTGCTTGTTGTGAAAGGAGTCATGGAATTGGTGAACCCATTTCCCTGCCCTTCCCTGTTGTGCCTTTTACTCAACTTGAATGGAGGGGCCTGCAACTAGAACTACCAATGGGTTCAATTATGAACACACAGGTTCACGCTGCAGTAAATTATTCATGACAAGACTACAATATACCGGGGGCAGGCAAGCCGAAAACTTCATGGCTGCCATATTGAACAAAAGGTCTATGCTCGTAACAACGTGACGCTCTAGATGGTTTGTCTCACAGAACCTTCTGGGAAGTCATCATTGGAAACTGTTTGGAAAAGGGCTGGCACATTCAAAAAATCCTTGGCAGGTGATTGGATGAACCATCTGTCTGTCTATCGCCTTTGTTTTTTTCCCAAACAAACAGTAGCTTCTCGCTGTCGTCACACATAAACCACACCCATAGCTGCCAGTCGGATGCTGATTGGTCCAAACCACTGGAGGTTCGGACACAAAAGGATAGCTTGAAGCCTGGCCAGACCGAGAAACAGAATGTGAACTTCTAAGATTTCAACCTTATTTCCATCTATCTGAATTAGGCATATATAGTGTGAAAAACGGGTGCAGTTGTTGCGATTGCTCTCGCTGTCTCTGGGGTGCAAAAATGCTAAATTGTATCCCAACATGGACATTGGACTGATTTAATGATGTAGTTGGGGTAAAATGGCAGCTTGTTGACAAGCAGCAGTTACTGGAAAGGGGCTTCATACGAGGGATAACATAATATTCAAAAAATGTTCTCCCACGACGACGGAAACCCATACGAGCGCACATCTCCTAACGGAGGATCATTTAGATTTTTTTTCCACACACACACGCACACACACACACACACACACACAGGTGCTGTTTCAGCATTTAGCCTGTACCACTAGTTAGTCAGCCAGCCAGCCAGCCAGGCCACCAACCAGCAACTCTTACGCATCACTGGAGTAATCCTTTGGTAATGACACATGACAGGCTGTCAGGCCTCAGACTTGATCAAGCATAAAGCAGTGGATCAGTCACTCGTCTCCACTCTCCTCCCCATTCCTGGCATGCATGCATGCACACACACACGCGAGAGAGAGAGAGAGTGAGAGAGAGAGTGAGAGAGAGCGCTCGAGAGTGAGAGTGAGAGACCCTCCCTGCCATTTTTTTTTTCATCAATAGCCCCTCTTTGTATCCCTCGTTTAGATTGCCCCAGGATGTCGCATAGGGGCTAGTAAGCTCCACTCGCATCCTGTGAATTGGACGGGACCAATGAGCAAATTAAACGCACAGTTATAGCCTTCAGCGGTCTGGCCTCAAGCACGTTCACCGCTGAAAATATGAGCAACAAAACTACCATTCATAACACTGCTCTCCATATAATTGACGTTATATATGACACCATTAAAAAAAAAACAAGATCGTAGCTAGCTATGGCGTCATTGTACTAGAGCTACTAATGCGTCGAACATGTGAAGGCAAACAGTCTTGCGCTTACTTGTTTTGTGAGTACAAATATTTGAAGCAAGTGTCGCCATCTTTGTAAAGATGGCGACACCCAACACAGTGGCACATGGCGGCGTCAAAGATTTCAGAGTTCAGAAAGTGTCTCATCATCAGCTATTGGGGGGGGGGTTTCTCTGCGTGCCAGGCCCACAGGCAACAATCTAAACTTCAGCCTCAGCACATCTACAGGATAGAGCCGTCGGCAGGCCCGGGGGGGGGGGACAACGCATGATTATAGTCAACAGACTAGGTTACACGAGTAAACAATCGCTTTAACCCAGATATCCTATCGCATAGTATTGCACACTTCATATAATATTTCGGCAACTGATATCCGACTGATATACAAAAATATACCATTGGGTCACCACAATGGTACATTCCACACTCACCTTGACCTGCGGGGGAGCCATGTGACCTGGTGGGCAGGAGTCCAAGGTAGTTGAGCACAATGTACTTGGTTTCATAATGGAAACCGTAAGGCACAGAGACGGGGGGTGAGGTGGAGCCAGAGGCAGCCATCGAGCGGGGTGTCCTTCAGACTCTCTGGGGAACATCAAGTAGTTACAATCAACGCTGGACAGCTTTAACCTGAGGAATACAAGATCAAGACAAGAAGAGAAGGTCATTATGGATGCAGTGGCATTATGGTAATGCAATCAATGCAATGGCAATGGCAATGCAGTCAACACTTCCCACCAAATAAGCCATCAGCTACAGGTCATTTAAAAAAAAATTTGTGTTGGTTAGTGAAAATCAGTCGTGATCATCCACCCAGTATTGAAAGTAAGTGTCACAACCCACAAGAAGCGGAAGTTATTTTTGCCTGACATGTGTGGAAAGGGAAAAGTTATTCATCTCCCCACATACCACGTTGTCAATGTATAGTCAAATAAAGGGGCAGACGAGTGGATAAAGGGGGGGGTTGAATGCGTTATATAATCATACTTATACGTTATTATATCTGTAAAAATCTGGTCAGACACGTGGGAGGTTGAGGGGGAAAAAAATAAAAAGACATCTCAGTTCTGTAATTCTAAAAGATTATGTCGGCTATGATTAAAAACGCCACCCAAGCAAGTCAAGCAAGTGGAGTTCGCACCGGTTTTAAAATAAATAAATAAATACGCATTATTTAAAACGTATAAAGTGGTCGTATCTCACCAGTGATCGGGCGGTGTCGTGTCTGTCTGGTCGTGGTCCGCAGCAGGCGAGTGGGATCACTATGTTCTGACTGGGAGGACAGGAGGCTAACGTTAGCGGCTAGCGAGCCAGGCCATTCATTTGCAGGCTGCCGACCAGCCAACCAGCCAGCCAGCCAACCACACCACACCCCCCCACCTCCCCCACCGTTTGCTGACTGGTTGCAACAACAAAAAAAGTACATCTGCAAACTAACTATTTGCGTTGCATGGTCGGATCGTACTGATACTGATAGTACTACATTGATTTTGAGAGGGGGAAAAAAAATACAAAATAAAATAAAATAATAAAATAAAAATGATACTTACCCTATGTCCAAAGTGACTGGTGCTGGTGCTGTAGAATGATGGTTTGTACTGTAAACGACTGTAGAGATCATCACAACTCCCACTGCACTGTAGTGGAATCGTTAGTTATCGTCTGCGTTACATTAAGTGACACACGGTGGTTCATAAACAGCGCATGTAAATGAATCTAATGGATCGATTATCCATCACAGTAATCAATCAATGAGGAGCGTAGAGAGCGGAGGATTGCGGAGGATCTTGCTTATTTCCCCTTAAAAGTCTTACCATTTAGCTGACTGTAAATTTTTTTTTTAAATTAAATAAAATAGACAGCATTTACGCGTCAGAAGAAGCGCAGGTCCACGTATTGAGCGTTCAGGGAAAAGCCTCTCAAAAGCAAAAAATCCAGAAACTATTTATAATAATTAATAAACATGTCGCTCATAAACGGGGACGTGACTTATGAACACTACCGTTCACGATATAATACAGGCGCAATGTAAATATGTACTATTTGCGCTGCGCACTACCGTAACGACCGCCCACTCGGCGTCACCTGACTGACAGCCAGTCCAGAGCGCGGAGCTGTAGGAGAACACAGAGGAACTTCTCTCGCTTTATTGAGTTAGATCATTTAATTATTTTTTTACGAGCTTCATTATCCATTATCTAGAAGGTTCACCATGACGCTCAGCGATGCCGACGTACAGAAGCAGGTAATGTCACGTTTTTATGGTCGTTCTCGTCACTTTTGTCAGCTCGTTCGGGGCTAACATCTGCTAACTTTGGTGAGACCCTCTGTGCTGCACTACTACGTGACTTATAGCCCAGGATCAGCGTTTTCGGTTTTTATTTTTTATTTTAAAAAATCCGGGAATTAATCTGTGTTTATTTTGAATGTAAAAAAACGGGTGAAAATCGGTTGAATAAAATCAAGAATACAAAACTCCGGGTGAAAATCGGATGATAAAAATGACAACAATGCAAAGGTCAGGGTTGAAAATGTGATTTTAATTCCAAACATTGATCATTTATTGCTTTTCAAGTTGCAATTGTTTGTTGAATGAACACTGCTGGAGAAAAAAAAGTTATAACTATAACTATAACTATAACTCGGTGCACGGGTCCGCAGGTTGTTTAAAATAAATAAATGATCCAAATAGAATGACATAGGAATAAATACAAACCCAATACATAGCCTGGCTACGACAAAAGGCATTCATGTTTGAAACCAAATACATGAAGCCGATAAAAAGCTTTTCAACAAGCAAATAATAATAAACTTTCTCAGCAGAACTTTTTTTTTTTTCCTTCAAGGCAGCGGAAACATTCAGTTGTTTCAGCCGTTCTTGTGTTTTTTAACCACTTCAAGTGAATCTGATCTGCTGCGTAATTTTCTACACGTTTTTTGCTCTCCGCGTAGCCGACTATCTCCTCTGCTTGTTCCATCCAGCCTCATGTCTCCACAAGAGGACACTGTTACATCATCTCACACCAACACGAACTACTGTTGGATCCGTGGAAACAGCTACTATGCTGACATTTATACTTTCTATTAGAGATATGACTTTAATTGTGACTTCAATGCAGATATTGGTCTTGGTGTATCTTCAAGTGGATGTATGTTTTGTCTGCGTCTGTAACCTAATGGACCCCATGTGTCCATGAATGGACGAACTTGACTTGCAGCTGTGTGTGTGAGAGAGATGGTGTATGAGAGACTGTACACTAACATAGTGCACCACTTTTTTTGGCAGATCAAGCATATGATGGCCTTCATTGAACAGGAGGCCAACGAGAAGGCGGAAGAAATTGATTCAAAGGTTATATATGTTGTCTCAATAATATCGGTTCATCATGATGAATAGTCCTATTGATGAACAGAACATAACAGAACATAACATGATGTCCCTGTTCTTGGACACACGTTTCAGGCTGAGGAGGAGTTCAACATTGAGAAAGGGCGTCTGGTGCAGACCCAGAGGGTGAAAATCATGGAGTTCTATGAGAAAAAGGAAAAGCAGATTGACCAGCACAAAAAAATGTAAGCTCTTGGTCATATGCAGGCTACAGAGGCTCATGTGTTTTTTGCAACGTGTCAGACGTCAAGCCCTGATGCTTTTAATTGTGCTGATACAATATCTTGTATCAATGAATAGGCCTACGCTGCTATGTTATAATTTATAGCATATTGTTTAGCTGTTTATTGAATTATTGTCATATGGAATAATTGTCATACAAAATTATGTGTAGTCTACATTATGATACAATGCACTACTTGATTACAATCAAACACACTATTGCATTACTTCTATACAACCTCATGGGAAGTGGATTGAACTGCCAAGTACAAATTCCCTTGCAGTCCATGTACATTTTATTGTTACATTGGGGAAGAATACCAAGTGCTTGACAGCTACCCGATAGTTTTGATTTCCCTGCAAATGGTGTTTTCATCACTGTTCCCTGGTTGACATCAGTCAGATGTCCAACCTGATGAACCAGGCCAGGCTGAAGGTGCTGAAGGCTCGCGATGACATGATTGTGGTGAGTTGCACTCTGCCACACACCACATGCTACATGCTCGCAAAGGAAACGCCTCATTTCCAGACATTTCGGACATTATTTGTTCAACGTATTTATTTATTTGCATATTTGTTATGCTATACAGTGCATGCACACCCCCCACACCGGTGCCGTTCCTCATGACTGTATAATGTGCTCTGCAGCCCCGGGCAGACGCTGACACTTTCCTGCCTGCGGGTGGAGCTAGTGCACACACTGAAACAGGGGTGGCTCATCTTGCAATGATACTCCTGTCGTCTTCATGTCCTCAATTATGACTGCTATTCTCCAGTCAGTTGTTTAGAAGATTGCTTTGTAGAGTGCATGTTTAGGTATTCGGTTAAATGGATTGCATTTCTACATACTTTTCCTAACCACTGTGGACAATCCACGTGCTTTGACAATGGGCGACTCACAAACGGCGGTATGATGTGAACCATGCAATGCTAGTTTCCTTCCATGGGGAGCAGCCAGCCAGCCAGTCAGTAATTCATGTTGTTGGTGAACCGCAGGATTTGTTGAGCGAGGCTCGCCAGAGACTTGCAGATATCGCCAAAGACCCTGCCAGATATGCTACGTTGTTAGAGGGTCTGATCTTACAGGTAAATTACTTGTCTGTGTGTGCGCTGTATATTTCAAAACCTTACAAATGAATTCCAGAAAGCAGATTGAGTTAAACTGCATGTGTGTTGCTCCATTTCCAGGGCTTCTATCAGTTACTCGAGCCCAAAGTGACGGTGCGATGCCGCCAGCAGGACTTGGAGATGGTGCAGGTGAGAGTTGAACTAATCATGTGCAAACAAACCCAGGGATACAATACTAATTGAAAGCAGGAGGCGGAGCTAACCATTCCATTACTTTAACAGGCTGCCATTGCCAAAGACATCATCATTTATAAAGACACAGTGAAAAGCAATATTGTCGTCAAAATCGACAAGGATCGATTTCTTTCACCAGACATGTAAGTCCACACACACGCATATAAACTATTGAGGTTCATCGGTAAACGAACACGGCAGCACGATTCATAGACAACCTTGAATTGCAGTAACAAAAATGTATTGTAATATAAACTGAAGTCAACAAGCAAATAAAGTGGAAGTACCTGTCGGTCTCTGATTGTTTGAGCAGCTGTGGAGGTGTGGAAGTGTACAATGACAACGGGAAGATTAAGGTGTCCAACACCCTGGAGAGCAGACTGGACCTCATGGGACAGCAGGTAGTCATCCAGCCATCCTCCCCTAACCTAGGCCACTCTGAACGCCGAACACATGATTACCACTGCTCATGTCACCATATTAACCATTCATTATATTGCCCTTTTTTTCCCCACAGATGATGCCTGAGATCAGAGTGTCCCTGTTTGGTCCCAACCCCAACAGGAAGTTCCTGGACTAAGATGATGTGCTAGTTGGGAGGGCGTAAGGGGATGATGTTGTGAGCCAAAGTTGCCGTTCTAGGTCAAGAGCACCTGTTAATCCCAATGCAGTGTCATGGTGGGATATCCAGGTCTCTCTTTTGGGTGCCATTTAAAGGGTATTATGTTGAATTATTTGTGTTCAAAGTGACTCATGAAATGTGTTTTTGTGAATGTCAATGTATATGGTCTTCTCAGGATTACGTTTGACTATTGTTGTCAAGAATACCAAAGTAATAAAAACAATTTCCAACTGAACATGAATGTACAAGATATATTTTATTTACAGCTTGTAAACAAATAATGCATCTAGATTCGGATTATATTTTCTCTACAATGCTGGTAAAAATAGTACTATTAACTACTAGCCTAGCCGCTTAGCTACTAGCCTCATTAGAAAGGTAGAAAAATATTTTAGTGCCACCTAGTGGATTTAGGTAGACCAGTGACACTTGACAAGACGCCAAGGTACTGCCCTCAATGGGCCGTCAAATATCATTGTCCTTACAAACTTGGGACAAATATTAAATCACTTAAATTCCATCCCTCTAGGTTACGTTGCCATTTCCATCCACTTGGTTCAGGGTACGCAGAGCTGTTGTAAGGACCCTTAAGAGAACTAGGACTTATGGTAATGGCGGGGAAGTTGGCAAGGGTCTTTCCGGCAAAAAGGAACGTAACTGATGGGATGTTAAATGCACAGGTTAAATTAGGGCAGGAGACCGTCAGCAAAGATAAGGCTTCATTGCATATATTATTCTTTATATAAATGTCTCCATGCCATTCAAGGTTAAGTACTTGGTTTATATATGTATATATATATATATATATATATACAGTATATATGTATAATAAAAAAATAATACTGAGGCAATAAATCCAGCATGGAGTTCTTCCGACCTCTGGGGAAGAGGAAATCAAGGCCATCAAGAGTGGTCCAGCAGTCTAACCTGAGGCCTGTACAACCAAACCTAACCAACCTGGTGGGGATGTACAGTGCACACACTGGGCTTAAAGCATTACCAGCAGATTATCCAAAGACTTTGAAGTCCCCGGCAGGCATCACCTCACACGCCAAAGCAGAGGTCCAAGATTACAACTGAGGGGGAGGACTGCATCATGGGGCGGAAGTAGGTTAAGCCCCTTCTTCAGTCAAAGAAACGTTTAAGGTGATCGCTATTTGGACTTGAGGCCACTTACATTGTGTGGCATTCAATCAGACAGAATGATCTCAGGGTGGAAAGGCCAGCCCTGGACATTACCCTGGGAGCGTGTGTGCGCCATTGGTCCGCATATTAGTCAGTCCTCTTGACATCCCCTCATTTTGGTTAGCGAAATCTGTCCTTCGCGTGCATCCACCGCTCACTCCTGTTTATCCACAAGTGGGAGTAACACCGTTTAGTAGAATAGAGAAATGTCACGGCCCCGCCACTAGATGCTTATTAGACACCCAGGTAGCCCAGCACCGTCTCGCCCCACGCCCAGGAAGTAGATGCCCTGCGCGATGCCGAAGAGTGGCGCGATGACCAGGGCGCGGCACGTGGCCCCCTTCAGGAACGCAGAGGGCCCCTCGCGGCTGATGATGCGCCTGCAGTGCGACACAAAAAGCAGGACGGCGGACGGTCAGGGAAACCCACCAGACAGAACGCAGAGAGAGGGGAGGGACAAACGGATCAAGGGTCACATCATCACAGTCGGAAGCAGCGTTGTCCTCCTCACCGTGTGCAGTCGACGATCCCTCTGTAGCTGTCCTCACCCTCGCCCTTCTGCAAGGTTTGCAGACGAGTCTTTATGACTAGATTAATGAGGAAAACAATACGTCAGTTCAGCTCAGGGGGTTGGTGGGGATGAGTGTGGAGATTAAACAGAGAACCAGTTGTTTGTAGGGACATGATGAGGCTGGCAGTGGCAAAGGAAGATTTGAACCTGGTCTAATTTGTCATGGTCACTATCTCCCTCCTTTTGTACTCACCGTCCAATGGCGTCACGGCTACAGCTGCCACTGAGCCCGCGACGCAGCCTGACATGAAGGACTGCAGGAAGGGCGCCCGCTCGTTCCCGTCGCCCTGGCAACCGGCGCCCACCCCCCTCGGGCCCATCGCATTCAGGTTGGCGAACAGCGGGAAGTAGATCATGGAGAAAGGTACATCCCTGGCGGCACATATATATCCACGTGAGAGCAGAGACTGAGTCACACACAGGAGCGTGTGAAGCAGACGAGAGAGCAGAGGGCAACAGATGAATCCCAAAGGTTTATTGATTAGAGGGACAACTAGGAGAGAGAGAGAGAGAGAGAGAGAGAGAGAGAGAGAGAGAGAGAGAGAGAGAGAAGAAAGGGGGGCATGCTACAGGCAATTAGACAGTGCTGTGTGATTATCTATTGATTTAATTAATACTGATTATCAGAGTTGCACTGCAGTGCACGCCTGTCACAGGTTATGCAACCCTCAATCTATAAGAAAAACCAAGCGGAACATACCAACTTGTGCTGCAGTTTGATGGGGTGTCAGATATACTCGGGTCCATATAAAGTTTAATGTTGAATGTGTCCGTTTCTATTTCTTATTTTCAGGGTGTTAGAATAATGTGTCAGAGGTTCAGTATTTCTCTGTTTGAACAAGAACGACAGAAGAACAGACAGACAGACACACGACAGGCAGATGGACATTACCTGAGCAGTGTTGCACCGGCACCTCTGTAGAGGCTAGTGAGTCCGCGGGTCTTCAGCAGCTCCAGGGTGATGCTGGTGGCAGAGGTGCGACATGGAGGCGGGACAGGGGGCGGAGCCACCAGCGACGGAGCCAGACCAGGAGCTCCGGCCTGGGCAGGAGTCGGCACAGTCCTCTGTGCAGCTAGAGAAGAACACACACACACACACAGACGCTAGTCATGCTCACAAGTGGCACATTTAATAGTTTTATAGCTATTAGTGCTCAGTGTTGTTCAGTTTGACATGCCCTTTAATGTAGAAAGGGAAGTCAGAACCATGATCTGGTGATTATCCTCTCGAGATTGTACTTTTCACTGCCTTATTGGTATTTTGGTCTGTTACATTACTTTGCAACATAATGTGAAACGTAAATCTGCAGAAAGATAGAGAACAGCTGGAGGATAGTCTGGTTACCATGGAGACGACATGGAGACTTTCACGGAAGCATAAACTGAAAACGTCGCGCCACTTTAATTTCTGTCGAGCGCCCAAGCATAAATCAGTCTTTAACCGTCTCTCGGATCCGGCCATCATCAACCTGCTGCCCAGACGGAGCTCCACACATCCAGACACACACACATCCCCCCACACACACACACACACACACACACACACACACACGCCATGCCATCGGTATCCCTTCGTCGTGCTGTCAGGTAATTCGCACACTGTCTCCATGCACATTTTTGCAAAGCCACATAAGATTGAATTTGTGTAACACTAGACACATGTGTCTCCAGTGCCAGTGGCTTACCCAGCCTTCCTGCGTCCTGCAGCTGGATTTTCAGCATTTCCATGGGAGTGGTGACGACCACCTGACAGGTCCCAGCCCCGCACCCCGCCAGCATTTCCCCCCACAGAGGGATCTGTCTGAGGACGGACATCGAGACATAGAGATATAAGGGCACTCAATCAATGACCGATACACAAGAAGCTCTTTTAACAACCGTTCAAGGCATACGTGGTTAGGATAAACTATAAAAATCTACAAAAAAACTAAACTGAAAATGCTATTCAACGTTGAATTTGCATGAATGACGACAAATTATGTTTTTAGAAGACTAAGTATTTTACAGTATTTTTAGTATTTTTAGGCTGATGAGTGTGGGATTGTATACCTAGTTCCTAATTGCATGTGTATATGATTTTTGTAAAGCCTGTATACAAAAAAGAGAGAGCTACCCGTCCTTGGAGAGTCTCTGTCTGAAGATGTCATTGGCGGCCAACTTGATAGCTTTCTCCGGAGTGACCAGGGTGAGATTCACCGCAGCGCCTGGTACGGATCAATACCACAACAACAACAACAACAAGAACAACAACGGACTGAAGTGACGGACCGAAGTGTAGCAGCTTGCACTAAGACACAAACAGAACACCAAACACACACGCCAGCCCGGGCGACAGGGTCGATAATATGCACGACTAGTGGCTATAAAAAGCCCCGAGCCGGAAGGGTTAAGGTGGACACATTAAGGTCATTAAAAAGGATGGCTGCTTGCTGCTGTTCTTGTAGTGGGTGCAGAATAATGGGAGGGGAACAAATACCTCGATAACATCCAAAGTAGCCTTCCGACCTCACCGTCTTAGCCAAGCAGTCCAGCCTTCAAAACACAACAACACAAGGGGAGAAGGTTGGGTTTTTTTTTACATAGCAATAGTATTTGCCTGTTATATGGTACAAATTAGACACAGCAAAATAACTTGGAATAACACGCTACACTGGTGGTTAATAACAGCTTTGTGTGTAATTGTGAATTAGCTGTGATAACTATAATACTGTACTAATATAATAAAAAGAAATAACAAAGGAGAAAATTATATCAATCTGTTACCATAGAAAAAAAGAGATCATATATATATACTGTATACTATAATAGCACATGACATTGGATTGGGATTGGATCATACCAAGACTATACAACATTTTCACATTGTTTCCTGTGGGATTCATCAAAGGAGAGCACAATAGTGAAACCTCTTCAGAGCACAGTTAACCACATACACCACCTTTGAAATATACCGCTTCTTTGCTTTGTAATGTAATTAATTTGTAATGTATGCGTAGAAAAAGGACCAATCAAGATGCATCTGGTCATCCTTTGGCAGGATTAGCCGAAATCAAATACTTTACTAAACAATACCGACCAGGGGATTTCTAACTATTTCTATCCTATACATGTGATGATCCAACATCCCCCACCCCTTGTCTCCTTAGCACAATGTGTATCACCTGTATTTAAAGGGGCCATTAAAAGCTGTTTAAAAATTGCCGTGTGACTAAAGTTGTCAGTGTGACGAAGTGACATCACTGGCGAGTAGTCTAAATTATCCATTGTACAGCTAGGTGGACACTCCCACTTGTGATGTCACTACATATTTGTATATTTTAACTGTACATTTGTAAAAAAAACTAGAATTTCCCTCGGGATTAATAAAGTTCTATTCTATTCTATTCCATCACACTGACAATATGAATCACATGACAATTCTGAAACGGCGTGTAATGGCTAATCACGCTCACCTTGTTACTTCATTTCTGTCTGTCTGGTTTTGTGCACTAACTTTTGCATGTACCCTGAGTCTGATCTTAGCATTTGGGTTCACCTCGCTGACCACAAGCCGTGTCAATATTTATACACTGTATATCCAATACATATGTCACTCAAATATGTCATTCAAGTGATGTGATTCACTGGCTGACTCACATTCCTTTGTAGACTTGGGCACCCTGCTGGTTCTGCAGGCGGGTTTTGGCCAGGTCAATTGGAAACACACATGTCACACCAACAAGCCCGGCCACACCCCCATTAATCAGCTTAGCGGGGAGGCTGTAAGGATACCAAAATACGGACGGATGGACACACACACGCACATGAATGCATGCTAAAATAACCCGGCATAGCACGGCAGGCCAATGGTGACAAACGACTACAATTAGGGCACATAGGTTCATAAGACACACATGCAAACAAACACACACACAAACAAACACGCAAAAATAAGACCTTGTGGAATGTAGAATTTAATTACTTTTTATTATCTTAACTGCGGCTCCAAAAACATAAAAGAAGATGGCTGACCTGACTTTCTTTTCGGCCATCCTGTGTTTTTGGCAGGGCTCTGGCTCCTCTTCCTCTCTTTAGTCCTTCACGTTACTTCCCTGGTCTCCGTCTCCCGCCTCTCTCTCGCTTCGGGGTTGGCACGCTAACACCCCGGAGGTGATACCGCCGCTGACCAAAGCCAAATCCTCGGCCGGTGGCTCAGCGGGTAGAGACGCCACCAAAGGTCGCTCACTGCGCTTTCAATGCGAACGGAGTGTGTGTGTGTGTGTGTGTGTGTGTGTGTGTGTGTGTGTCTGTCCGCGCCCCACCCTAGATTGGCAAGGATGGAGGCCTTTCCTCCCCGGAGACGTGGAGCCAAACCACTGATGTTTATCATGCGTGTTCCACACACACACACTTTCCACTCGGCTGTTCCTCACACCACCCAATCCCGGTCTCTGTGTGCCACCGCTGCCTGAAAAAGACAGTATCCGTTAGGACTTATAAAGGATGAAATGAATAAAGGTGTGTGGATTAGGTTATTTATATAAAAGAGGGAAAGGGGTGTTGTGGGTGGGGTGGGGGGGTGGGTGTTGTGGGTGGGGTGGGGGGGTGGCATCTTCAAAAGCTTTACTGAATCATGAGTTTGCACTCTCTGTGTTTGACCGCTCAATTGACAAATCTCATCGTGAATCTCAGCTTTGGAGCGTCCAACGTTGCTCATTCATAAATGAAAGAAAAAGTAGCATATTTTGAGAGTGGCACACCACACACTGAGGCCGAACATCTTAAGTCTCTCTAATCTGCCGGCTAAATGGATAAGTCCATTTGATCTACCGCGGAGGGGCAGAAACTGAAAGATGACAGGCTTACCGCTATTATTTCACCCCGTTTGAAATCCAGCCTTTTACAAAAGAACTGAAGAAGACATTTGAAATGAAGGAGGACAATTAGTTTGACAAGACCCCTTTTTCCTCGTCCGTTTCCTGCTGAGCCACCGTAGCTTGTGGTCGGTCCCAAGGAGAAGGCTTTATAGGATAACAAAACCCTGTTGGGAAACCAGAACACTCTGTGCAGTCTCTGCACGTTCTGCTTCTGCATTCTTCTCCATTCTTTCTCCCTCCTTACCACCTTCAGTTCCCAAGGATTAGTAATTAATACCACTCTTAAACTCTACACCTCATTTTCCCCCTCTGTCATGATCATTTTTTCCTTTTTGAAAAGTAAGGAAGGAATGAATGACTCACTCCTCCTCCTCTCTACTCAGTTGGGACTGTCCTCAAAATCAACCAGACCTTAAATTCGTCTTTTGCAGCCGTCTCTCATTAGAATAAGTACATTACTACTATTTTGTCTTTCTTACCCCACTTTGCCTTTTTTTTCTCCCCGTCTTTGTCTTTTCCAGGCTGGACCCCTCGTTACATTCTGCACATGCCTCCCCCCGGAGCCCCTTTCTGGGGAACTTTCTTTCAGCTCAGCTCCCTTCACACACAAGCAGCCCTGCCAAAAACACAGACAAAACGGTTTCACTCAGAGCCAACGGTCGGCTCCCTAAACCGCAACTTCCCCCCACAAACTATGACTAAACACAAACACACACACCTCACACCATGAGAGACAGCGCAGGAAAACCCTTCAATTTCTCCCATGTACGGCACTGGGGCATTTGAGGCGTGGTGGGTGAACTTACCTCTGTGGGTGCATCCCTGTAAGGGGCAGGATCAGGCTGTCCACTCTCCTTTCACTTCAACAATGTGTGCAGCGCCGGTAGTCAAGCGAGAGCGATCTGAGCGAGCCAGCCGCCGCTCGGGGGCCGTTGCACAAACACCAGCATTGTCCTGCTGCCTAAGCCCCTCCTTCTCCGTGGTGATCCCCCACCCCCACCCCCACCCCCCTCGTGTGACACGGCCCCGGCAACACAGGTCCGCGGCGGCGCTAATACAACTTGACATGAACTCACGCCTGCGCTGCAGACAAGGCCTGGACAATGCAACCGTCCTCCAGGGTGACTTGTTTTTGTTTTTGTATTCATCGTCCACTTGCAGCAACTGCGTGAGCAACACACAACAATAGCTTTCTCGTTATTTATCACCCCCATTCACACATATTATGTACACAATACCCCGGGGAACAATGCATTCTCTGGTTGAATGTGGTCTTAGTGACTCCGTAGTCATTAAAGAAATAGAATTACTTGAATGTTTGTCTTCATGGAGAGTACAATGAACAATTAACAAAAAGGTTAAGCAAATAGGAACGTATATGTGACCCCATTGCCACTGCCTGGCCTATATCCATTTATGAGCATTAGCCTATTGATTAATTTATTGATTCCTATTGATGAAAACACAACTCATCATGTGTAACATCAGCAGTGGCATCCTTGCATGATGGAGGATTATTTACATTTACATTCTGTCATTTAGCAGATGCTTTTTATCCAAAGCAAGCGGAGGGAAATCTAACGCATATCATCAAAATAGGAGTATGGCTACACAAATGTCCAATGCTGCTACATACTTATAACAGCAGAAACAGGACACTGTGGTGGACTTCAGAGGGCGGGTCACAGGGACACAGGGACACATCATGAGACCCAGGGCAGATCTAGACACGACTCTGGATGCCAGCATCGTGGACTTGAACTTAATGTGGGCAGTTACACAGAGCCAGTGGAGTGAGAGGTACACGGGCATGGCACAGTACAGGCTCACGTGTAGCCAGGCGTGTGGCTGCATTCTGGACACTGTGCAGAGGGGGTAGCCCAGCCTGGACCAATGCTGTGTGTGTGTGTGTGTGTGTGTGTGTGTGTGTGTGTGTGTGTGTGTGTGTGTGTGTGTGTGTGTGTGTGTGTGTGTTTTACCGGGATTATGAAAGCTAGGTCTTGGGCAGTTTCAGCTGATGCCTTCATCCAGCTGGAAAGAAAGGCATGCTGAAAGCAGTGGCAACTGTGTTGTCGTCTGCGGGAAAAGAGAGATAAATATGACTAAATACAGATAAATATAAAAAGATACAATCATGAAAGATAGATAAAAGATCAAATAAAAAAGGGAATTGCAGGGGGAGGATAAACCATGGGGATCAATGATAGAAACCAGTGAGGCTGTGCACAGCTGAGAAGAGGAGAGGCCCAAGAACTTGAGGCACACCTTTTTCCACCCGCAGCCCTCCATGACCCAGTGTAGGACCTAGCAGAGATAGCGTAGCATAAGTTCAGGGTAAAGCAGAGACCCTGTTGGTAGCGGTATTTACATCAAGTGCCAGCAGTTGTTGGAGACAAGGCATAGATTTTTAAGTATAGAGTGACATTTCAATACACAGACCACTAGCTTTCAATTATTAGCATTACATACAATTTCATGACATATATTTTCACCATATAAAGATGACCTTGCACGGACATATGGCTATTTTTTGTAACATCATCTGCAGGGATCAGATGTGTTACATTATGTACATTTGGTCATGACACCCCAAAATAGATGCTGTTATTTACAGATCTGAAAGAAAGTATAGTAAGCTGAGTAAATAATTTACTTAGTTTACTGAGTTTAATCAGTCTTACTATGTGTGTATACTGAGGAATGAGCATTAATCCTTGCTATTGTTTATCTCATATTATGTATATTTATAATCATTGAACATCCGAATGGTCCATTATTGGTGACCGTTGAGGAAAGCTTTAAGAGAGTATAAAATTCTACAAACATTGGTGGCCGGAACATGTAGCTTGCTTCAGGCCTCTTGCTTTATATTAGAAACCAACTGGGTCCCTGTGTCTCATAGCAACCTCACAGCCTTAAGTGGGAATGGGCCCCCAGGGTCCAGGAGGAGAAGTGAGTGTAACACTGTAATGGCTGTTTACTACGCTGCCCAAGATCAGGGGGAGTGACGAGTGACGACAACGAGTGAACGTGGGCCTTTTCTGTAAATGGTGGCAACAAGGAGAACTAAGCTGCTCATTTGCTTTACAAAGGCAGGTCATTGGTGAGCTTGATTATTTTTAATTGAGAGAGGAACAGTAATTCATTATTGTGATGGCAGTGCTTTTTGTTGTTTCTGTTTTGACAGAGCAACATAGCAAGAGTGCAATTTCAGATATCTAGAATTGCATTTCACATTTCAGAAATACAATTGAAACTGGTGAAATTATATATAAACAATGATATTTGAGATACCTACAATTCCTTTCATAACTAGTCAGATTTTTTTCCACTGTCAATATGTCATTGTAGATTCCTTCATGATTAATTGATTTAAGTCATCCATAAATCACAAGTCTAAATGTCTTTTTTTATTTCTACCATTGGGAAATGTTTGTATTTCAAAATGTCAAATTTAAAAGGGCTTGCCAAAGTCATTATGTGTGTGTGTGTGTGTACATAAAAGATCTCAACGTAACACTGGGAACAGTGATCCCAATACACAGATGCAGTTTTCAGAGACGCCTGTAGGTGGAGCCAGAGCGTTGCATATTATGCAGCCAATAATAACATGGTTGTTTACAAACCCCATCCTTGCTACTTTACAAGTTTACAGTCCACTTGATCGTGAAACACCAAGCACACACACACACACATGCTCGAGTACGGTGTTTGTTACATCTGCAGTTACAAAGTGCATTGCTCCATTAAATACGTGACAATCGCTCATATAAACCTGTCTCAAAACATTTCCATTTTATTTTTAAACCTGGAAAAAAAAAAAATAAAGCTAAATCGCCCAGCAAATGCAATAATGTAACGACGGTACCTGTCCATATGAATCCATGCACCACAGGGGTCATTATGCACGTCCATTCATTCCCCTTAATTGGCGTGCTTATTGTGTCGTTAGGGGCGTTCGACATTACAACCACCCGACGACACCTAAATAACACACCGGCACTGACTTTGAATGTGTACATCACGGTGTAAATGTCCAGTATACATAATAGATCTACATGAGTTATATTTCACGGGGTACCTACTACTACAGTACATCCAGCCTAGGTCAGTACGAGCAGACCTCCACGTACCAACCAACCAACCAACCTCGTCCCCAGGCGTTCTTATCGCACAACGAAACGCTCTGGAAAGGGGGATGCACCGAAAGAGCGTTATTAGCCACATGGGGGGGGGGGCGGGACTTTCACTTCAAGATGAATTTGTTTGGAGTGGCGGTATACATTTCACAGGAAGTAAGGAAACCGGAAATGGCGTTACGGTAAATCCGGGGAAACGCGACGATTCGGCATCCTCGCCCGCCTCGTAGCGCCTCCCCCCCCCCGCTGGTCTGTTCAGCAGCTCCGGTGAAACTGAGACTGAAGCAGCAGCGGCAGCAGCAGTAGAAGCAGCCGATTGTAGCTCCTCTCCCGCGGGTTGCTGTTATGGCAGGGGGGGACCGTCCACAGCAACTATTTACGTCCTATTTATGAAATACGTTTGAAGAAGAACAAAGTTTGACTTTTATTTTATTTTGTATTTTTTTTTTTCTTGCCCCGCACCACCACTGCGAAAATGTCCCAGGGATGTACGGTTGTGTCTGTGGCGGAGATCCAGTCGTGGTGGGAAGTGCCCGCCATAGCGCACTTCTGCTCCCTGTTCAGGACGGCGTTCAGCCTGCCCGACTTTGAGATAGAGGTAAACACTTGACAATGTGACAATAACAATAAAATGTACCAAAAAAAAGCTATTCTAAGTCAGCTTTCTGGACACCACTAACTCACTAACTAACTCGCCCACTCACTAGCTTTACGGGTTGGTTGGTTGGTTGGTTGGTGGGCGTCATGTCTTCTTCCCGTAACTTCTCTCCGTGTTTGTTTGTGGTTCTCTCCGGTTAGGTAACGTGCTCGCGCTCTGCTACCTGCTGGCTTCTATCACCTCCCTCTGGCCGAACTGAACGCGTGTACTTCTGCTTATTATGATACACACTTATTATTATTATTATTATTATTATTAATATTATTATTATTAGTAGTAGTGTGAGACGGAGCGGTGATGAACCATGTGCGACCTACTTGTTTTCATCACGGTGCTCTTGTTTATATCTGTATAAACTGTCGTTAGGGCATTTTACTTCTTAATTGAAACGATTGATCTGTTAGAATATGCTACGTCGAGTATTAAGCAGCTATTGTTTTTTTCTCCAATGGATTGTTATTATTATTATTATTATTATTATTGGTATGAGACGGAGCGGTGGTGAACCATGTGCGACCTACTTGTTTTCATCACGATGCTCTTGTTTATATCTGTATAAACTGTCGTTTTTCGGCGTTTTTCCTCTTAATTGAAACGATTGATCTGTTAGAATATGCTACGTCGAGTATAAGCAGCTATTTTTCCAATGTATTATTATTATTATTATTATTGTTATTGGGGTGCGCACAGTGCCTGGTGCTGCGATCTGGTTCACCATCACTATATTATTATCCCCAGCAGCGATACGATCAGTGGTGAGCGGTGAGCCCCGCGGTCGTGGTTATTGGATACTTTAGTGGTTTGTTTTTCCCGACTAAAACAAAGTTTATTTGGGTTTATTGTGTTGTTCAGCGAAGCCAGGGCCATCTGGCTGTGGGTGGCCGAGGGGACGCAGATGCCTTCCAGTCATTGTTTTTTTTTTTTTTTTTCTCTTGCCGTGTCTTAACGAGCATCGTTTATAGATTAACCGGATAAGCAACATATTATATCCAGACATGTAAACCGTGTATGTGTCGATCGTGACGCCATAAAGTACCACGACACTGCGAGATATATATATATATATAGATATATAGATAGAGAGAGATTTATTTCGATCTCGATCTCACCTCATTCTCGATCTGTCCTCTTGTCAATGATCGTTATTGGCTGTATTTATAAAGCGTGTGTGTGTGTGTGGGTTTAGTCTGTGGGGGTGTGAAATGAATCGCAGTTTAACGTATAGCTTCGTTTGTCGATAAATGATTGAATTGCAAGTATTGTGTACGGTCAACATCACGCATCGACGGTCCCCCCCCCCCATCACTCATTCACACACACACACACACACACACACACACACACACACACCCCCCCAACACGCAGGCGACGCTTTGTTATTAGATGCTGTGGGGGAGGGAGGGGGAGAGAAGGAAGGAGGGAGGGAGGGAGGGGAGCAGATGGCCATCGCATTGCGCCTCGTTTACATGAAAGTTCAGGGGTTTTATGTACTGTTGCATTTTGTCGTACAAAAGACTCGAGTTAATGTCACAACATGAACCGCAATCTCCGTACCCCAGGAACCGATGCAGTGGTTTTTTAATGTGCACATCTTTTGTGATTGGCAACTTTTTTCTCGTGGTTCTTCTGAGACACACAGCTCCTTGTGTTGTGTTGTGTTGTGCTGCACACACACAACACAACACAACACAACACGTGTGCTGCTTCCAGCCACTGGCCGCCTACCTTGATGATGTATGTCTTGGTGTAAGGTTGATTGACGACTTAATCAAACGTGGTGTCTGGACCAAAGGCTATCGCCTATCCCTATCTATCATTTTCTTTTGTGCTCCTTGTTTTGTTCACCGATTTGGTGCACATTATACGCGGGCGCAGTGTCAACTGTGCGTGTACAGTCTACACAGAAGTCTTCAGTCGGCACACACACAACACATGCACAGACCGCTCAAGGCAAGATTCCAGGGTGGGTTAGTCTCTTAAAAGATCAGTGTGTCCAAGGTGACTTTCGTTTTTTTTGTTTTTTTTAAATCGCTTGTTAACAAAAGAAAGTTGTAGTGCTGGTTTGGAGTAGTTCCGCATACCAGAACATGCAAGACGAGCTTGCAGGCACACTGCTGGTTGGGTTCAGTGACAGTCCAAATTACCTTTTGCGTTTGTTTGTGGTAGTGTTGGAAAACAAACAATGGGCCCATTTGTCTTTCAACATCTGTCTGTCGTTGAAAAGATTGAAAACGTAATTCATTCGGTTCCCAGTTGGATGCCCTTTCGTCGTCCGAGCTGAATTGTTTTTGTCGCCGTCTTGCATGATGACTGCTCAGATGTGGCCTTAACTCTAACTCGGTAGCCCAAGAATTGTGTCGAAGACATTTGGGCAAAGGGCAGCGAACGGCATGGTGACGGTGTGGTGGGGTGCTGTTGGGTCATTCCCTTGACATGTCTGGCATCACATCTAATCATTCCTATACCATGGACACCCTGGCTGCTGTCCCAGTGGCTATATTAGTAATGCTTGCTACTTTTGATTGACAGCATGGCTCATTACATCGATGTTGGTAAAGATGCCAATTTGGGATTGATTGAAGTTTTTGTATTTGTATTCCATTAAGGTTGCTTGTATAGATTATGTATTGGCCATGAAGATCACTGAAAACGGAAACTTTGGAAGGGAGGCAACAACCCACTGGACACTCGGTTGTACTATACTAAACTATACTATTGTACTATAGCTTTTGTACCGCTTCCAGGCTGGATATTAACAAACTCAGTGGTCCAGTTCAAAGGTGCTGCCACTGGGACATCTTTTCTTTCTATGACTTGGTCTGGAGACTTTTCCTTTTGCACTCGACCTCACAAAACAGCCCTTCCTGTTTTGACTCGCTTCACTCACTGTGCTGTGGCGAGGCTGTGGAACCCAGAGGATGTGTATTTGTATAAAGGCGCATTTGGGTTAAATAGACATTGCAAATTACACAGGTTACCATGGGAGTGGGAAGTTGGTTCACCTTCCCAAAAATCGAATTGGCTTTTAACTTGTATGGTTAAAAAAATATATAGTTTTAATAAGTATCTTATTTGTATTCATTTCATTTAAATGTATATTCTTTTTTACTCATGACCCAGAAAACTCAAAACAATTATTTACATCTGCTCCCACAGCTCCATCTGTGTCTCTCCTTTTATTCCCTGCCCTGGCAGCTCTCTGCTACTCTGTTGACGGCGTTGTCAACACCATCCCTATCCTCCAGCCTTCCTCTCCTGTGCCACTGCTACGCCCCCCGGTCCCTGGTCCCTGGCCCTCTACCCCTTGCCTCCTCCATAGTCCAGCACACCCTCTGTCTCTCTCTCTCTCTCTCTCCCCCCCCCAATCCCAGCACTGGCATCACCATGACTAAACCCCAGATGGTACTCTTTCTTTCCCTTCCCCCTGGATGATGGTGAAGGCTCTCTGCTTTCATTCTGTGGGTGCTGCAACCCTTCTGGGGGTGTGTGGGGGGGGGGGACTCTATTCTTCCTGAAGCCCCCAGTGTGATTGTAAAAAGAAGATTTAGTCCTATTAGATTTGGCCAATAAGCAAGAGCTGGCTGCCCTTGTTTTCTTGTCTAGGAAACCAATGGATTAATGTGTGTGTGTGTGTGTGTGTGTGTGCGTGCGCGTGTGCGTGTGCGTGCGTGTGTACACACGTACACGTACGAGTTTGGGTCGGGTGTCCCAGGTTTATAAGTGTTGCCCTGGGATGCCCCAGCTTCAAAATGGAAGTGACGATTCCCAGTTTCATGAAGATTATATTGTAGATAATGGTCACTTAAGTGTACTTCTGCAGTCTGTCTTTAATTATGGGACTTTGAAGTGTGTGTGTGTGTGTGTGGTGGGTTGAAATTGTGCTGATCTGGAGACGTGATGCTGGCACTCTGGAAAGCGCCGACAACAGGCGTGCGTGCGTGTGTGTGTGTGTGTGTTTTTTTTGTTTTTTTTTTCACGGGGCATCAGCTGCACTGAGTGTTGACCGGAGCTGGTTCAGCGGCTCATGTTGGAGCCAGTGTGAGCAGCAGCCCCACCAAAGGGATCCCCGTGTTTAGAGGCTTTCATCCTGAATATCTTTAGCTTTTAACCCCGGCCTGCTCAGCTCCTTTGTCAAGCCCCAGGCGACAAGAATGGAGCGCCCAACTCCTCCAACACACTCCCTCACAAGGGAGTACACTTGTCAACAATGAGCCTTTCATCAAGCCCTGTTTGTTCCATCCCGCTATCTCGGCTTGATTCTCCCCTGGCAGGGTCCCCCCCCCCCACCACCCCTCAAATGTTCACCCTTCACTCGCTCACTCCTTTTCACGTTCTACACTTCTCCCCTTGCTTTTTCTCTCTTCCTCTCCCCTCTCTCCCACCTGCTGACAACATGGCCAGATCATCCTCCTTTCTGGTGCGCGCAACACAAGCCTCCCCCTGACACTTCCTTTCTCTTGTGGGACGGATGGATGAAGCACCGGGGCCGCCGGTTCACTCTGCGCTGCCGCCCTTCAAGGATCAAGGTCCCCCCCCCCCCCCCCCCCAGCTCCATATGATACTCGCGCATTCTTTGGGCAGCCCCACCGCCGCCACTGCCCCACCCACACTCGCATGTGTCCCGTCTCTCATGACAACCGAGCACACTGCGTTGTCGTCCCCCCCCCCCCCCAGTTGTGATTGACAGGTGAGAGTAGCTGGATATGGATCAGATGGTTTCACATTGAGATGTGTGTGTGTGTACATGTGTGAAGGAGAAAGGTGGGGTGGTGGTGGTGGTGGTGGTGACTTGGGGGGAGGGGGCGGTGGGTGTAACAGGCATATACGCCAAGAGTTTTTTTTTGTTTTTTTTCAGCCATCTCCATTGTTACAGCTCCCCATGACTCCCCCTCTCTGTCTCCAGTCTGTGGCAGCCTCCCTCCAGTGCTGCTTTCCTCCATTCACGCCTCCTCCTTCTCCTCCCCACCCCCAGGGACAGTGAGGCCTACCTTCTCCAATGTGTTAATGGCTCTTGTTGTTGTGGTAGATGACAAGGAAGGCATGTGTGAACTTAGCCATATCTCGCCCACGAGGAGCCCCTTCGGTATGTGCTGCTGGGAAATCATGTGCATTGTATTGTGGTTCAGCGCTACATAATAATAATAATGGCGCAGTAGTAAGGTGCAACGACCTTGCCGTAATGCTATGGCATGCAGTAGGCCCATTCTATGGTGGCAATTTGAGTTCCTCTCGGTTAGTAAGACATTGATGCTGCTTGATCATATGCAGCTGTGTGTGGACTGCCTGTACTGTCAACTTAGGAGGCTGTGAATTCATTTCCGTCAGACAAGTATGCATCTGAGAGTGTAATCTTTTTCGTGTGGAGGCCAGTATTGGTTGCATGTGTGGTAGGTTGGAATTGTTACATAGCTCCCAAATTGGCAACCTTATATAACAGTCTACTAAGTTGTTTTGTACATTTCCAAGTGTCTAAAATCTCAATGAGACCAACCGTTGGGCCTATACTCGGCTATTTGCTAATATGAGAGAGTACCGCTTCATGCGTGTATTGTGTGGGGAAAAAAGCCTGCAGCATCAACTAAACGTCAAATCATGGACAAGTTGGACCATTGACGGTCAATGGTCCAATGTTTACAGCGGAAAACGGAACGATGTTGCAGATAAGCATCCAGTTAATCACAGGAGGATTGGTTCACTGACAAGGGGGATGTGTTTGTTTAAGGATGGGGCTTTCTCAGCATGGGGTCAAGAATGTTGTCCAGTCTTTTTTCTTTTCATCTTGGAATTAGATTCTACAATGTAAGGCATGGGCCTAATGTATAGAGTAGGCTGTTTGCTAAGACATGCCCTTACATGGCGAGACGTGTAATATCAGCAGCGTGGCTATTGATTGTTAATGCAGTATTAGTTCCTCAAGTAAAGTATTATGGCCAGCAATATGTCCAATGAGACTGTGGCTGTGGCTATAGGGATGGCTACTGATCCTGGGTACTGAACCTCAATACTTTGTATGTATTTTGTATGGGGGGGGGGTAATTTTGGATAACTTTAAATTATGGGACAATATTTATCTGGCAAAATCCAGACGTCACAATCTAGATATCATCATTCACGATCAAATGTCATATTACTGCACCTGAATCTGCCAACAAGACAGACAAATCCCATGCAAGACTTTAAACATGAACATCACAGAAAATTGACCAAACACGTCGTTTTACTTCCACAATCTAGAATAGGCAACAGGAAGGTATTCTGGTATGAGCTACGAACATATTGCAGACGTGGCAAAAGAAGTGACTTGGTAACTTGTCTGTCTGATCAGATCTGGCTTTCTGCCGGCCATTCTTTCTTTTCTTGGCTATCGGCTGTTCTGTTCTCACATGAGTTTTGTTGTCTTCTTCCTCCAAGCTCTGAGCACTATCTGCCTCATGTTGATCTCACCATTTCAGCCGTCCCCCACCCCAGCCTTCTCCAACCACCTTGCTCTGGGGGGCTATTTTTCTCTCTTCGGGGCCAACAGGCTAAATGTTAACGATCTGTGTATGTCTGGACGCACACGTGAGGGCGCGTGTGGGTTGGTGCATGTGCAGTCGCATCTGTTTAGTGCACTGTGGGAAAAATGAGACCTCCGGTTTGTAGGCAGACGGAGGAAACTGAAGTTCCCTCCGAGGAAGCCGATGACATGTTTACCTCTTGCCACCCATGTGCAGCGGGGACAGTGGTGATGGGATTTTTGGACAGGCACCACCGCTGCCCTGGGTGGCCTCTCATCTCCTGTGTTTACTGGTCCTCACCCACTCAGCCAGCGATTAAGGCGAAAGGCTTTCTCAGGTTCACTGTAGAGTTTTTTACCAGAAAGGATCTGTCCACTGTCCATCTCTCAGCTGCCCCAGTAACAACCCCTTCCGTCCCATAGTCTCATAGCCCCACCACCTGTTCCACCTGGCACTGACATTGACTCTATAATAAAACTGAAGACGGCAGGAAGTTGAAACTCCCTGCTCACATTTGAGAGAGCTTACTGGCTGATTTCTGTTGTGTCATTTGTTTGTCTACGCTGACTCACATTTGAAGTGCTACTTCAAGGGCGACTCACAGTTGCCATTCCTTTTCTAAATGATTTTAGGAACACACGGCGACTTTGCTTTTGGCAATGCAAGTCGCTGTGTACTGGTTGAAATGGCAGCTATTGATTGTAGGGTTGTGTATTGTAGGTTTTTTTTTTTCCCAGTACCATTGCTAAAGCGATACTGGTAGTGGTAGGCCTACCGTGGTGCCTAAACCAATACTTATTTACTTCCAAAAAAGTAAAATGGAAAAACTATTTTCAACACCATTTCTTTGTATTTTGCAAATGCAAAGAAATGGAACTATATATTCTAGCTAGCTATGTTTTGTTTTTTTTATCAACTAAACCCATTTGTCCTTAATTACTTCCCACATAATGCATGTTAACAAATAACATGACAGATTGTATGAACCAGATGTTGATGATCCGATTAAGCGACCATCATGTGACATTGACGACCACCGCTGCCTTTTGGCTCTCGACCAAAAGTTAGCAGGGAAGTCGCATGGGAAAGGGAAACAGACGATAATGTTAGTGAAGGCGCGTGCGGCTGTTTCGGACAACCGGAGGGCAGATCTTTCATCCAGCAACTCTCGCGTGGTACTGACACGAGGCACAGAAATCTGCGTAATTTGGTCCGGTAGCTGCCGGCCGTAAAAGGACCCGGTGCCGTTGTGGTGCCGGGGGTTTCAGTACCCGACCCCGTATTGATTTGGGGTTTATCGTTTGTCATCCCCGCTGTAATCAGTTAAAACGTACATCCTGTGGAAGCGAGGATGCTTTCCTGTGCCGTGTGCCTATGCATGCGTGCACATGTGTTTGTCATGTGGCAGGAGATGTGTGTGTGTGTGTGTGTGTGTGTGTGTGGGGAGAGGGCGGTGTTGTCAGTTGATTGCTCCTGGAGGAGTCATGTGTGAACTGAGACGTTGAGGCGGGTGGGGGAAGGAATAAGAAGACAAACAAAGCAGGGAAAAGAGAGGAAGAGAGTAGCCTTCTCTTCTCTCTCACACAGCAGGACAAACAAGCCTCCCATCCCCCCGCCATTTACCATGCAGCCAGCCCCCTTCCACACGTCCTCCAACTGCTGCTCACGATGGACCCCAGAGGAGTTGTTAACAGCAGCGCATGGAAAAGGGGACTCTTGTGAATCTCTGCTGCTGCTGCTGCTGCTGCTGCTGCTGCTGCAGAGAGGCCGGGCCCCTGATACCACAGGGCTCTCTGGGCTTTGCAGCAGCTGTGGCATCACAGATACGAGCAGCACCCCCGCCCCCCCCCCCACTCCAAACCCTGCCACATCGCTTATCACAACCTTCAAGCTTCTCTCCTTCTCACAGCTCTCATGGCCCCCCCTCCGTTGCCACCGCAGGCAGGCTTCGGCGGGAACACGAACACACCGCACACACCAGTGTCTCGGTTTTCATCTTCAAATGAGTGGATGGAATTTGTGCGTCCTTCGATGCGGATCACGCTGCTTTCCTCTCTTTACCGCGCTTTTGTTGCTGCTCCAGTGGTTCAAATATAAAGGTGTAAGTGGGGTCCTGTGTTCATGGGAATAAATTGGTCATCCTTAAACGACCGTTGGGCAAATGTCATGCCAAAAGTGACATGACACTCAAGGCCCTATCCTGATGTAATCCCATGGCGACTGAAACACAATGCGTCTCCATTATGGCCGCTTGTGATGGGATTTCATTCATTGCCTTACTCATTATGCAAAAAGCTATGGCCAACACTTTTACAAGGATTCCTTTTGCTTACACAACACAGTGGCGGCGGTGTCAACGCCACAGCATACAAATGATGACTAATACACCCTGGAAAGGCATTTGCACGCTCATGTGGTCAACTCCATCCCTTGCCATCTCTGAATGGGCTTTTCGCACAGATTGATTGTTCCTGCAGTATTTTCTGGTGCCGGGGACTCCAGGGACCCATAGTTGTTGTCTAATAGTGGGAGGCTATACAATCAGAAATGTATCTGTCAGTTTTTGTTAAATTGAGCTTGCTTGTGGTAGTCACCTGGGAGTGTACATCTGTTTGTATTGCTCTTTGGAGTCCTAATGTGTTCTTGTCCTAGATAAGCACTGTAGTCATCTGTTTATCTAGGCCAGAAGTAAGCAGTTGACATTCAGGTGTAAAGCTGCAGTGACACCTGAGGTATCAACTGGAGCGCGGTGCTCTCATGTCCTCACACGCTGCCCACACCCTTTCCTACTGTAAGACAGTCACAGGAGGTTAATGTGGTTGGCAGCTCCGATGGCTCTTTATAGTCAGTATAGCCTTGCCTTAGGCTGGGTGATGTAGGCCTATTTCCAAGGTTTCTCTTGCAAATTGTGGGCAATTATATGAAATTCTTTGTTCTGTGTTATTTGTATGTGTTACTGTGAGACCAGAGATTTTCTTCAGAAGGGCTTGCACCTTGTCGAACCTGCCGACCCGTTGCCGGGAGCCAACCTTTGTAGGCCCCAAATATGAGAAAAAATGTCTACAAAAAGGTTTTGTATTGAGACTTCATAACCATATTCAAATACTTTGGGTTGTAGTTTAGTTTGTAAATCTAAATTCACACATTCATGGCCCTTAACGTTGCCACTACCTTCAGTAGAGAGGTTGCCAGTGATGATGGCGGCTATTCTTCCCATGTTCTGTTCAGATTGTTCTGTTTTCTAAGTAAAGCAGCTTTCGTTTTTTCCCCTCTCAGCTGAGATTCTGTTTCTGGTTTACACTCGTTACACGGTACCACTGTTGTCAAGATGCGGAAGAACGGCACCGTGTCCTGTACTTTTGTCCTTCAAGTAGGGAAAGATACACACTGTGAATGCAGATATTTATTATACTCTTTATTATACCATCAGAAAACTATTATCGAAAGATAAGGAATGATGTATGCAATTTGGCCAGTTCTAGAGATGGTGTATAGGAGAAGAGTCATTTAGCAATTGAAGATGTGTTACAGCAGACAGCGTAGTGGCACACCTTTTGTCATAGTCGACCTACATTAACTTTTGCTCAAAGCGCTGCATCTTCAACTTTGTGTTGAGCTCCTTCTGTATGAAGTATACCGGCATTAGTCTTGACTATGCTTGTAGTCTTTGTCCTGTAAGAGACCCAGGTGTTACATTTACAACCTGAGTAATGAATATCCGCAACTTGCTTCATTATTAGTTTTCTTTATGGCCAACTTCTTATCCAGTGCCTTTATCTTCTAGGGCCTTGTGAAGCCTATTGATCATTAAAGGAAGCATGACTAGGCCTATAAGATGCATCATGACCAACATAAGTCATAGAACATAGAAGGGGGAGTAGGAAGTGGTGTGACTAACCTTCCTTTGTACGTTACTCAATAAATACAGAAGTAAGTTGCTGGAGCATGATTAGGTTAACAAAAGTGGGTAGGGAAGTGACTGATACCTCTCCAAATATTGTGAAAGTTCTGTCCCATGTCCCAGTTGTTAAAAGGTGAACAGAGTCCGTAGACTCATGACAAAAATAACTAATTTGTCAAGAATGTGCCGGATTATTTTGAAACGGTCATTACCAAAGTCATTTATTCATTTGAGTCATTATCAATAGATCTTTGTGTCAGAGCAGTGTTCTACCCATAAATAACATGCGTTGTGTTGTGTCCATTACGGCCGGCCCTAGTGCATGCAGATGTTGCATGTGTGTTCATTTAAGGGAGCGTCACGCAGGATATTTCCATCTGCAGCACAGTGTCCCGTACAGTCTTTAATCAGCGCCGAGTGTTAAAACTCCAGCCCACAGAAGGATTGGCCTGCCGGGCGGATGGCTTTCAGAAGGAGCGGCACATGCACCACATTAATTTCCCTTCCCTTCGCCATCTGATCCTCCGAGTGGCACTTCAAAGGTGGCGCTGGGTGGCGTTAATCCAAGGGCTGCTCGGTTCAGTTTGCCTGCGCCAATCACTCCGCGTTCTCCGGCACTCTGCGCCCCGACCCTCGTCCTCCCCTCCCTCGCCGGCCCTGGCCCCGGGCGTGATCAAAGCACGGCTCCTCTCTGATGGATGAGCCCTCTCCGGCCCACAGGGCTGCTTGACAGGAGACCAGGAAGTGGAAGAGAGCGTGACACAGGATCTCTCAGGATCTCACCCACTTGTAACATGGCCATATACATAAAATACACCCCACGGATAGGTGTCTCCGCCTTCCAGTGATCCATGGCCATCCACACCCCCACCTCCTGGGTCCACTTTGACCTCTAAATAGGACATTTGTCAAATGTGTTGGAAGATTAAACCTCAAGTATCGACCGGCATCTCGCTTGTATTTGTATTGTTTATCTCCACTTGAGTGCTGTCCTCATTTCGTCGAATTATTCAGGTCTGACTGTCCCGACCCAAGGGTCCTCGAATGGAATCTAAAGTTCTTGCTGTGCTTGGACAGGGACTGAAAGAGCCATTAGAACCTGCTTTACGAGCTACTGCATGTAGACTGGCTTTTTGAATTGCCCATTAAAAAGTGCTTAGGGGGCTTGATGAGCTGTGCCTTGTTTGAGTAATGACCTAACCATTTGGTAATTCCTCTCCGCATACTGCCTCCTCCGGTAAGTTTGTGCACTATGCAACTTTTGTTTTAAATAATTAAAAAGTTCACTGCAGTCATCACTTTCGTTCAACATTATTTGTTCTGTGTGGAGTGTTTTAAGAATAAAACGCATTGACACTTATTTCTGCTACATTGGTCTGTGGAGGATAAAGGCACACTCAATGGGAAAAGTAACTTTGTGCAGGCTTAGGCCTAACTGATAGTGACGTTTACCATCTTGTTTCACTCCTGCCCCGTTTTTATTTTACAACCACAATTACCAAACATTCGTCGTATCCTGCTTTTCAACATGTTCAGTCCCTCCATCTCCTGTTTTTCATCATGCTGACTTGTTGACTCCTGGCTTCCGTCTCTCTGAGGCCAGGAGGAGTGTAGGTTGACCTTTGAACTCACCAGGGCTGCAGTCTGCACACACGGGGTTACAAGCGAGTGCATAGTAAGGTACATCCCTTTATGTGGGTTATTTTTCAACCTATAGTATTGTAGCCATAATTATCGCATCCCGGTCAGAAGACATCCGTTTCCTGGAAAATGGACCGTTCTTGAACCGATGTTGAGCACTTAACATTTATATGTCTGCAGTCTCCCCCGCCTGCTCCCTCTCATCTGTGTGCTCCCCATTAGGGCCTTGAGGCCGTCTTCTGGGACTAGCAGTGCATTCTGGGAAACCCTGTGGTGTGTTTATCGGGGGTGGTTACGAGGTGGGGCCCGGGGGCTGTGATGTGGCTCTAGGGTTCCTGCTGCCTGCTGTTTCTCCTCAGCTCTCTCAGGGCTTTAGAGTTTGCTCTGTCGGTTATTGCCGCTTCATAAAACCTCAATAGCTGACACACAATGCATGGCAGGAGAGAGGTCGGGGCTGAACTTGAACCTTGGCTCTAGCCAAACAGCCAGTGGCGAAACAAGCAAGCCCTTGCCAGAACACTTTGAAATTCCTTTCCCCCCACCTGCTGACTACCTTCGCCAGTCTACCTCCCCTCGGTCTCCAGGACAACTGAGCTTCGCCCTGTGAGCTGTGGTTTGCTATTTTTGAGGGGATACCTGCAGTATAAATGTTTGACACAGACCGGAACCAACCGGCCAAGAGACGAGACATCCTACGTGTTGCAACTCTTGATGTCCATGAAATGTTCATTTGTTTTCCCTCCTCATTGTATTTCTGTATTTTCCAACGAGTGAATTACACCTGTGAAATGTGCTTCTGAAAACCTCACTGTAGTCCCGTTATTTTTTGTCCAATTTGTTCTCTGACCTCTGTCCCCCTCTCTGCATGTGTCTTGTAGGAGCTGGAGAAAGCCCTGTCCGAACAGGATTTTGATTTCCTGGGTGACCTCATCGCTTGTCTGTTACAGGGATGCTACCAGCGCAATGACATCACGTAAGCTGCCCCCACGCTCTTCTTTTCTCGGAGGAAAATGAGTTGACATTGTTGACACCTCACTTAAGTGGGGTGGTAACTCTTCACCTAACCCACAAGAGAAAGCTGACAAATGTACCATCCGTCAGAATAATTCTGCCAGAGAGACCTGAGCACTGTTCCCCCGCTGTGAGAAGGGAAATAAGTCCTGACCTTTTCCTGTCAGGTTTACCCCGTCCTTAAATTAAACCTGCTCTGTCGTCCATTTGTGTTGCTCTTGTTCTTCCTCTGTTTTCCTTTGTCTTCAATTACACTTTGAAAGTTAATCCTCACATGTTTTAGAACGTGGGAGTCCACGAATCATCACAACAGTCAGAATTCAGAAGTCAGAATTTGATCACGATGGTTACATGATGGTGTCATCCCAAGTAAAATATTGGAGCTACATATTTAAAGCTGTGTACGGAGCGTTAGTTTAGTTTAGAGTTAACATTTATTTGTATATCCTTTGCATGCCGAGCTTCATAAGATATCCATAGCTGGCATTAAGCTATGGCATATGGCACAGAATGATGATGTGTGATTATGTAGGTAGGTACACAAAACCAAAACGATAATGTTTGGTCGTGTACAACAGCTGCAGGGGCATCAAAGAGCAAGCATGGATGCGTCTAGAAGGAGTAAAATTGAGCTTGGCCGCCTTTCAAAATGTCCTCATAAAGATCTGCTTTGGTATTCAGTAGTTCAGGTGGTTGCTATTCAGGTCTACAACATTGGTGTTATTGCAGACACCCCGCCCTCCTCCCCCACCCTTTCTTTTTTCTATCTCCTTTTATTCCCGGTCATCATCGGCAAGCGGCACAGTGGTGCCAGTCAGCCCATAATAGGAAGGCAGGAACCATTCCAGTCCGTCCACCTGGAGCGGGGCGGCAACAGAAGGACAACTGGCTTTATTGGACTGGACAGGCGCTGGCATCCTGGGGACGGCTGCTCAGCGCTGGCCTTTCACAAGAGCTGCCCTTTTCATCCGCCCCGCGTTAAATGCTCCGGCAGAGCGGGGGGAGGTGTGAGGGGTCCGCGGGGCCCATTGGAGAGAACAAGTAGTGGGAAGAGATGGAAAGGGAGAGGCTGGTAGTGCGAACGGAGGACAGAGGGGAGGGGGTGTGCCTGCAGCTGTGTGAAAAGTGCACACTGCTCTTTCAAGATAAGCCATTTTTTTCCCCTTCTCTTCCTCTTTCTCTGGGCTGCTGCGTGGATGCTGACCCCTGCCTCAGGCCCTTGTTCCTGTTCAGCTGAGCAGGATCGAGAGGAGGGGAGCAAAAAAACCCTGCAGTTTAATCAGCCTCATCTGAACTGGAACCCGCGTTTATTTATCGGCTAACCCCACCCCAGCAGTCCCTTTCTGCAGCCTATACCCTTTGGTTTGAATGGTTTCTTGTCTGAGCTCTCTTCCCCACTGCTTACTAAACCACAGCGTGCTGAAGTAGCCGCGCAGCCGATATTCACGACCAAGCGTAACTACTATGCCAACTGAAAGGATCCCTCCGCGCCCATGGGCGCAACCAAGTGATGAAGCAGAGAAAACTCATCACAAGACCAAAACTGGTCCACATTTACTACTGCCAACTGTGGACATGAGACTAGACATGATATCATTGATGTGATGTGCAAATGAGCGATAGAAAACTGATCAAATGTCACCCGTCCAAAAAACTAGAGTTGTTTTTTTTGCGCACGGCCCCATGCCGCCCCCAGGAAGATGCCACCCTTGGCGGTTGCCCGTGTTGCCCATATCTAAATCCGCCACTGAAGAGGTGAACATCGATGAACGATGAACATCCATGCTTTCAGGTGCACCGGTGACCTCTCACAGAGCCCTCCCAGTTTCTGGTCACTGCTCGGCGGTATCGTGTAAAGACTACACAGGGAATCCTCTATGGGTCAGATTTGGTTTGCATTGTGGAAAAGTGTTCGACGAAGATGTAGATAATCTTTTTGTAGTGAAGGCTCACTACTGTGATTTGCTTCGATGCTTGGATCCGGCAACATGAGGAATCCGTACATCACAGAAGTCTGCTTTAGACGTACATTAAAATGGTGTTCTGGGATCAACGTCTCAAATGAGCTAATGACTCTATTCTGTAATGTACAAAATAGGAGTCTGAGAGTGGTCACTTAACGTTGATTATACAGTAATACAGCAATTGTTCTGTGGCTTGATGACGTTTGATAAGATACCCCATTGAAATGAATACAAATCTCTCCCCCCCCACGTCCACTTGTAGACCCCAGGCGTTCAGCAGTTACCTCGATGACATCATCAACTACCGCTGGGAGCTGGAGGAGGGCAAGCCCAACCCCCTGCGCCAGGGCCCCTTCGAGGAGCTTCCGGCCCGCACGCAGGTGGAGCTGCTGCACCGCCTCTGTGACTACCGGCTGGACGCGGCCGATGTCTTTGACCTGCTGAAGGTATAATGACCTGCCTGCCTGGCTGCCTGGCTGGCTGCTGCTGCTAACCGCCCCTCCCCTCCTCTGGCTTAGAAACCCTGCAGCATGCAAACTGGACGCTCGCACCACACGCCTACACTGTGCCTTTTAGTTTGACGTTAGGGTTTGACACATTCACTGTAGGCCTGGGCAATATGCGGATATTTAGTCGATATTGTGATACGACTACGAAGCTATTGCCGTAGATTTTGGATATCCTCATAAATATCGTGATATTGCATTCGTGTTGGCTTTTCAGTGTTTTAAAGGGCTGTATTATGGTTAGGCTAGCTAGTGTCATTTTATGGACACTAGCTAGCATATTTGGTACTTTTAGTATTTAATTCACACAGGAGGATACAAAATAGGCTTTACGATTTGTCATGGTAATGGTCATGGAGACACTGGTAGAAAAGGCTATTTGGAAACACCAATCAGCCCTACCGCTGAACAGGGTTACAGTGGTGTTCACTGGGTCAAGGGTTTGTAAAGTTCAAAGTCTCTGTCATCTCGCAGTGTTTATCGGATCTACCCAGATAGTGTTGCTTATGCAACCTAGATGTTGGTGGCGGAGATGCACAACGTTCACTCACTATTACTTTGCAGGTATGTGTTTAATGGCAACGTATTGGTAGCGTGTTTACTTAACGTGATACTATTACGTACAACACAACCCTGTTAAAATTAAGAAATCACATACACTATCACAGTGCTTGTATTTGTATTTACATTCAATCAGAAGTGGTAAAGCATGGTTGGGTAATGGTAGCATGGGACGTATGGCTGCAGTTGTCTTGTTGTTGTCAGTTGAGAGGTGATTCCCATAGCATTGTGTTGTTTGTTCCTCCCTCCCCACCTCCAGGGCCTGGATGCAGACAGCCTGCGAGTGGAGCCCCTGGGGCAGGACGGGACCGGGGCCCTCTACTGGTACTTCTATGGCACGCGCATGTATAAAGAGGAGCCGGTCCGATGGAAATCAGAACCGCTCAGGTAAACGTGCGTGTGTGTGTGTGTGTATGTGTGCGCACGTGCACGTGACGGCCCAATAAAGTGCTTTATATGACAAATTGACTGTACTAAATCGTAAAACGACCATGATATGTCATCAGAGATTAAGGAAACGTGCCAAGTCGTAATACTGCTTCTCAGACAACAATGGCAGATATGAAGGGTTGCACCTGGCTCGTGTTCGTTCAGTGTCCTCAACCTGGCAACACGTGTGAGCTTGGGGGCGAGGGGCCGGGTGGAGAGACGACGCTCCATTATTGTGAATTTGACTGCCGGTTTACATGGAGCGCCTTTTTAATTATGCCTCCTGGTCCGTCAAGTATACAGAGTACTAATTACTTTTTATTAGATGTTATTGGCACGAAGTATACTTGAATCTAGAGTGCCAATTTCTGACACGGCTGCAATGCTTTCTACTTTAGCGATGTCACTTCAGGTACAGGGTCATGTATTGCATAATTAAAAGCGGTTAAAGTTAATTTGGGGGTATTTACCCTGGCGAAGAGCCTGTAATTTAAACCTTGGTTCCTATTTGTCTGCTAAAGTGAAATGACTGAAGGGAAACCACCAGAGAAAAAGAAAAGGGGCAGGCCACCAAAGAAGAAGAAACTGGAAGACATTCAGTTGAGGTAACCTTTTTTTAATTTTCTTTGTTGCATTTTGTCGTTTGTTTTTGCTATTTGCTAATTTCCCCCCGTGGAGGATTTATACTCTGCTAGTCTTTTTGTCCGGGGCTTTTTCCTCACCGGGCAAACCAGCCAACTACCCTAATGGTGCAATCAAAGCATTAAATCACCAGCCTTAAACCTACAATCCGTCTTTTACTTGTGTGATTTAGTTTAGCACGATCATTTGTAGAGGGTGTAAAACCGTGGGGCGGCAGAATTGTATATATGTTTTCCCATTTTCCCAACATTTTGGGTCTGAGTGACTAATGCAGACAACAATTTGTTTTAATCTGTCAGCAAAGTAAACCTTTAGGGGCAATAGCACGCAGTTGAATACACATCCTCGAAAAGTGCTTGTTTGACTTTCCACAATATTTGACAACATTGTGGAAAGGGTCCCTACAGAGAAATAAAACCTTTTCCTTCAGCTTTAGCTTGATCCGGTCTGTTTGTTATTGTGTCTAACCAAGTCTCGCTCAAAGCATTCAGCCCTAAATCCTTTAGACAACACGAAGCTACGCTTTTTGTAGTCCAACACTACAAACTCTTCCCGGTGCTCCCCTCTCCAACTCTCACTCACGTTTCCACCGTTCTCTCCCTGCAACAACTAAACTCACAAGATTTCAGAGCAATACTTCTCCTTGAGTGGGACTTGTTAGACACAATTTCACACATTTTCTTCTTCCCCTGAGTAGAACAAAAGGCACGTTGGATACAAGTGACAAAATGCAAACACAAATGCACATTTCAACGCAGTATAGCTAGAGCGATCGTTCATCATCCTAAACATAATCCATAATCTTGTTTCTTTTTTGTTTCCAGTGAAGCGGAGAGTGAAGTGCAGACGGAGAACGGCCTGGACAGCCCCCACCCTGGTGCAGGTATAAAAAACCGCTCCACTACCAGTAAACGGCTATATTCCCTCTTCTTATGAGGCTGTTAAAATGGAGCCGTGCGCATGTACGTGCACCTCTTTAACATTCCTTTCACGATGAGTAGTCCCAAGCAGGCCCAGGGCCTGGGAATGAATCACCTTGTGCCTGCGTCTGTCTCCCCCACCCTCCTCCCATCCCCCGACCCCCTGCCAGACCGCCAGCGAGGCACCTGGTCCCTGGTGTGCGATACGGAGCCACAGTGGGTCAGTCTTGCGGAGAGCATCAAGGACAAAACCTCCCCGCAGGACCGCCATCTCCACCGCATCATCAGCCAGAACTTCCTGCCGGAGATTAGCAGCATGATTGAGCACAAATGGGTCGGTTTTTCCCAGCCAATCGGTCCTCAGCCGCGGCAGTCTGGTTCTTTCTCTCTCTCGCCTCTCACTCTCTCACTCGCTTGCTCGTGTTCCTCGTTGTGCAGATTTGAAGAAGAACATTTTTAAGGAATTGCTCTCTTTTAACATGGGATAAAAGCAGGTGCATGTAACAGGATCAAATCAAGGCTGTCCTATGATGAGAATGAGAAACTGCTCATAGGAAGTTAAATTATGAGGTTCATGCGATCATGCATGGAATATACATTGTTTGAATTGTAAGGTATTCAAATTTGAAATAAGTGAGGTGGCACAAGCTCGACACCAACACGTCACACGAGTGCTGACACAGAGTCAATCATAGAGAGACTCACACAAAGGCAGACCAGTGTGGATCAATTAAGTTATTTAATTCTATTTATTCTATTTATTATTATTATGTAGAATGGAAAATAAGAAGCTTACATTTGGGACAATGGCTGTTCAGTTGGGGACAGTTGAAAGCACAATTTGGGGACAGTGCGGACACCAAGGGGAAAAAAGGTAATTTGGAGCCCTGCTCATGTTTACATTATAGGAATTTAGAGGGGTCGTGATGGGAGAGAGGCCCCGGCCATCTTGTATTTTGTCATTCTCTGTAATTGCTTCCCACGGCTCTGCAGGCCCGCTGACTCCACAACTGGCGTATTGTACCTCATTGTCAGGAAGTTCAAGACGGTCAAACTGTCTGAACTTCTGCACGGGGTTCTTTCGGGGCGGAGGTCTGGAAACCGGTGTGCTTTCTCCTGAAGCTCTTCTTGACTCACAGCTGTGAGTCAGGGGAGGCAGGAGGAGGAGCATGAGGAGGAGGAGGAGGAGGAGGAGGAGGAGGAGGAGGAGGATGATGAGCCTGTGCTTATTCTCCATGCGGCACGGCCGGTGCAGGCTTGGATCGGGGCCCTAGGCCTGATTCAGGGGCTCCAGGTGGAGTAGATCAGATGCAAGGGGAAGCGTGTCTCAGGACTGGCCACGGTAGTGATGTGTTTGCAGGGCCTGGCAAGCGGCCACCGGTCATGCCTGGCAGCCAACCCTAAGCTGCTTATCGTTGGAACTGTATAGGATGGCCCCTGGGTGCTTCTGGGAGGCTAACTATGTTTTTTAATACTGTATAGGAATGGATGTTTCTTTATTTATTTTAAATTTCGTGTCACTTCCCCAGTTACCTATTCCATTCCTTTTCAATCTGAAATATTAGTCTTCCAATAATTAATGGGGTTTACCACCAATTCAGGTTTGCCAGCGTTTTTTCAACAACCCAAGGGCCTTTGTGGACTCGCGTTCCCTCCCGCTCCTTTTATCGCCAAGCCCCTGTGTTTGTGTTGGCCATGGAAACCACCGCCATCGGTCTCTCAGCATCTGCGTAAGGGGATCCTGCTCTGCAGATAGGTGTCGGCACAGTGGCCACGGGGGTCACTCCCTTATTGGTCTCCCTGGGACGGAATGTGTGTTCTTGTTCCTCATGGTCTACGTAAGCTCCGCTGTTAACTCTCCCAACTCCCGCTATTAGGCACACCCCACAAGCCGTGCAGAATGCATTCATCAGTTAAACGCCGCCGGCCTTAAATCCTTTTCACAGGTTGCGCGTGTGGTGTGTGGGACGGCCTGTGGGTGCACCTGTTGCGGTTGCCATGTTAATAGTAAAGTGGTCTATACCCCGATCTGGGGTGGTGACTATGCCCGGGTTCAATGCGTTAATGTAGCGATGTGTCGAAGAACTAGATCTGAATCTGTATGCACACACGTACACACATACACACACGTACACACACGTACACACACGTACACACACGTACACACACGTACACACACGTACACACACGTACACACACGTACACACACGTACACACACGTACACACACGTACACGTGTTTGAGGCGAGGCCAACCCGTGCACCCTTTTGGGTCCCACCACATGCATTTCTCAGGCTGCTGTCGCCAACCGTCGGAGGAGGAGGCCTCCTCACCTTGAGGCAGAACGGTGCCTCTTGATTGACGGCCTCGCTGTGCTGCAGGATTTTCCTCGACCCCCTTAAGTGGCGACACCAGAGGCACTCCATCTTGTGTGGCGGGGGCGTCTCTCTCTCTCTCTCTCTCTCTCTCTCTCTCTCTCTCTCCTCTCTCTCTCTCTCTCTCTCTCTCTCTCTCTCTCTCTCTCTCTCTCTCTCTCTCTCTCTCTCTCTCTCTCTCTCTCTCTCTCTCTCTCTCTCTCTCTCTCCCTCTCTCCCTCTCTCCCTCTCTCTCTCTCTCTCTCTCTCTCTCTCTCTCTCTCTGCACACATACATGGGGGAGGGTAGGTTGGATGGATAATGCACAGGGAGGGACCCCAGGACATGTTGAAGTCTCCTAGAATAGGGTGGAGTTGGAGCAGAGGAGGAGGTTTGGTGGGGGGTTACTGTAGCTCAGCTGGCATGCGTTTGTTGTGGTGACAACAAACAAACGCCCGCCTCTCGCCCTCCTCTCCCCCTTGCTCCACACCAGCAGCAGTAGTAGTTCTGCCGGCAGCCAGGGGCTGAGCTCTGACACGTCCCGGTGCTGTTGGCCGCACCTCGCTGACAGTGCTTCACAGACCTGTTCCTGCTGATGCACTCTGACAGGAGCCACAGAGGCTAGGCCCTGATATAGAAAGACTTTAAAGAGATCTGCTTAGACTCCTCTGTAGTCTCGCTCTCTTGCTCTCTCTTTCTCGCTCTCTCTCTCTCGCTCTCTCTCTCTCTTGCTTTCTCTCTTGCTCTGTCTCACACGCTCCTATATGCCATGTGCCGCCTCAATGAGGTCAGATCACGATTCTCTGAATTAAAGATTGTTATTGACGACTAATGATCAACACAAACTCTTCATCTCACACGCTGCGCTCCACCTGCTGTGATCCCACGCAGTAGCAGTACTCCCAATCACATGCAGCGAGGAAGGCATCGCTGCATGGCCATGGCACACAGGTTAAAGCGCTATATAAATGCAATCCATTTAACATTTATGTTGGTCTACAGGAGAATGAGCAGAAGCAGAAGCTGCTGGAGCCCTCACCAAGCCATGCCTCCGGACGCCTCTTCGAGAAACGCATCCACCGAGACGAAGAGGTGTGTGTGTGTCCGTGCGTGTGTCCGTGCGTATGTATGTGTGTGTGTGTGTGTCACTAAAATGCACTCTTACCTCCAGTGAGGGAATGTGTTAAAAGAACAACAACAAATGAACTATTGTACCTGAGTGTGAAGCATTGTTGATGTTTTTTCTAGTTCTATTCAATGGTAACCTTTAAACTTGCGGAATTAAATGTATTGTGTGTGTATTAAAGGGATACGCCGGGATATCTGTGAGTTTGCGTTGAGACTTGCATTGACTTGACTTGCCTGTGTTCGGCAGATTCAGTTGAGTGCCAGATTCATCAATGTCTAGAGGGGAGAGTTCACCGGGTTAGCCTTTGCTTTCCGTTAGCCGCTTCCATTGACTTGGAGCTGTTCTGCGCTGCTTCTGTCTGGGTAGCCTACACAGCAGAGGGTAGTGACACAGAACGGCTAAGAATATAATTGCGCCAGTGGCGCATCACTAAATTGGGAAAGTAATTAAAAGTGTATTCCGTGCATGAACCGGAGCTTGGCTAATGCAGCGCTCCTAGTCAATGGAAGCTAAGGCTAAGAGAAAGCAAACGCTCACCCGGTGAACTCTCCCTGTCTGGACGCACAGTGATGAATTTTGGGAGGTCAGGCAATCGCTAATTCAGATATCTCTACATATCCTTTTCACGGGACAGGACTCAACGTTCTGTTTTCTCTTTGCGCTCAGGAGGCGCTGCAGGCCATAGCCGAGGCGGAGAAGAGGAAGGATGGGGATCTGGACCGGCAGGTCCTGCTGGCGGAGCAAAGGCGCGAGGACGAGAGGTTCCTGCAGGAGGAGCGGCAGAGGGAGGAGATGGAGAGGGTCAAGGCGGTGGAAGGTAAGGGGGGTGGAGCAGTGGGCAGAGCCACGCATTTATACTGGGGTACACCAACCCAAAATGGCAGAATGGACCTTTGGATGATGGCTATATACGAGTAGACCCTCCCGTATCCATAGCCTGCTGCACCAGTTTGGCTGTTGGGTGGCGGTTCCGTTGTGCTTGTGGCCTGGTGATTTATACGCGGGGGCACCCAGGCTGAGAGGGGCAGTGTGAAGAGGGGCCTTTTAAGCACAGTATTTCTTCTTGGTCTTCGCCTCCTCTCCTTCCCTCTGATGTCATCTGCCAGGGGTTAATGACCTGCTGATTGTGCTTCAGTGGAGGAGCCTCATTAATACGTTGTAGATGAACAGCAGGACCTGGCCGGCGCTCTGTGTGGACTGCATACGTGGAATCCTCCTTGAAACGCCTTTAATCCACACAGCAGGGGACTGGCAGCCCTCGCTGCCTTTCATGTTGAAGATAAAGTGTGTGTGTGTGTGTGTGTGTGTGTGTGTGTGTGTGTGTGTGTGTGTGTGTGTGTGTGTGTGTGTGTGTGTGTGTGTGTGTGTGTGTGTGTGGTGTGTGTGTGTGTGTGTGTGTGTGTGTGTGTGAGAGATGCCTTCGCCCTGTCCTGGCCTTTTGATCAACTGAGCCTGAGAAATGATCTGTCTGATAAGCATGGTTTCACGGTGAGAGCATTCTGCTTGCACATGCGAGTAAAGATTCCATTGTGTGAATGCACACTTAGGAGCACATGTGTGAGTGGAATTTATTTTATTTTTAAATTTTAATATAAAGGATCAGGTTCGCGACTTTTGCGCATAACGCAATAGCTTTGCCCGCTGGCCAATATCACACTTTACACATTCCAATAGAAGTTGTCAGGGTTAGGCCTAGTTCATGAATCTGTTTCATCCTTTTTACCATCTTCGCAAACTAAGTCTGTGTTAAACCCCGGAACTGGAGCACACTTCCAACCCAAGTGGCTTCAGTGAAAACCCAGAACTGAATCTGGCAACACAGGAGCTCAGTGTTTGCAGGCAGGGGAGCAAATTCAGTGCGGAGCCCTGCAGATGAAGCTTATGGTCTATGTTGAAGTAGATTGGGCCTCCTTAGCATTGTGTCTGTTGAGAAACCAGTGGTTCCAAAGCTATGCATTTCATAAATCGATGATGACGCGTACTTCAAATGTCGATGTTTTGATCCTCTCACCGTGTTTTGGTTTTTCCCAGAACGGGCAAAAAGGAGGAAGTTGCGAGAGGAGAAGGCCTGGTTGCTCTCCCAGGGGAAAGATCTTCCCCCGGAGCTGATGAACCTGGACCCCCACTCGCCCATCCGCCGGCCCCGCAAGACGAAAGAGTTGTAAGACATGTTTTCGTCGCATCCTCTTACCCGCTTATGTTTTACAAAAATTAATTGTTTCCTCTACTTTAAGGTAATATTACGCTGCGTGTTACATTTCTTTCAGTTATGAGATTGACGATGACTACACCGCATTGTACAAAGGTAAGATGGGCTTTCGTTTGTGCCTTAACAGCTGTGCACAAAGATAATAACAAAACTGGCTTTTGGTATCTCTTGGTACATTGTCTTGTATATGCTCTCTGACATCTCACCTGGTGTGTTCTCCCCCAGTGTTGGAGGCCCTCAAAGCGCATAAAGATGCCTGGCCCTTCATGGAGCCCGTGGACGACTCCTATGCCCCCAATTACCATGAGCTCATTCAGGTACAAGAGGGCCAGCAGCGCAGGGCCCCGCCCATCCGCAGTAGCGGCCTCAGATTGTTTGCACGGGTGTTAAGTCGCCATTGTTTGTTTTGATTTGTATCGCCTGCGGCAACGGCGGAAGCTTCTGGCAGGCTCTTCAGGTTCATTTCCAGGGGGGGATTAGTTCCAATTGTACTTTTGTCATTTTATGGCTCTGTCCTGTAGACTCCCATGGATCTGTCCACCATCGAGAAGAAGCTGAACGAAGGCGACTACATCGCCAAGGAGGAGTTTGTTGCCGACGTGAAACTCATTTTCCAGAACTGCACCGAGTACAACGGGGAGGACAGCGGTGAGTTGAGCGCATCGGTAGCCCGCCACCACCCGACGCCACCCTCGTCTCCTGGTGACAAAAAGGGGAGATGAAAACATTAGAGGATGTAGATTTGATGTACAAAAGAATAAGAGTGTGTGTGTGTGTGTGTGTGTTTGTGTGTGTGTGCCTGGGCTCAGTGCTCGTGGCCGGGGCCAGGCAGGGCAGTCTTGACAGTGATTAATGAGGAGTGATTGAGCTGTGCTCCACTGCTCGGGAGGGTGGGTAGTTGGCGGGGGTGGGGGTGGCTGTGGCGGCGGCGGCGGCAGCAGCTCTGGGCCCTGCAGTGCCAGAGAGACATTCCAGCCCCTAAGCCCCCTGTCTGGAGCCATCCATCCGACTCAATGCTCTCCCCAGGGAAAGGGGCGGAGGTTGGGGGGTGGGGGGCCTGGGAGGAGGGGGAGATGTGGGAGGAGGAGGAATCTTTTCCAGAGGGGGCTGAAGAAGCAGAGGGGTCAGCTGACGCCCTTTGACCTGGTCAGCAACACTGGCGCGCTCTCTCTCGCTCTGTGTGTGTGTGTGTGTGTGTGTGTGTGTGTGTGTGTGTGTGTGTGTGTGTGTGTGTGTGTGTGTGTGTGTGTGTGTGTGTGTGTGTGTGTGTGTGTGTGTGTGTGTGTGTGTGTGTGTGTGTCATGCTGATCGATTAGTGGTGTGAGGGAGGGAGTGAGTGAGGGAGAGTGTTGTTGCTGCAGGGGAAGGGCTTGTTGGTTTTCTTTGCATGTGCGGCCATGTGTCACACCGGGGTGTGGTCATAAGAACTACAAATATGTAGTAAATGGTAAATGGATTGCATTTATACATCGCTTTTATCCAAACCGCTTTACAGTTGCCTCACATTCACCCATTCATACACCGACGGCGGTGTCAACCATGCAAGGTAACAACCAACACGTCAGGAGCAGTTAGGGTTAGTTGGCGTCTTACTCAGGGACACCTCGACACTTGGGGATCAAACCAGCAACCTTCCTTTTGCCAGACCCACTCTTACCTCCTGAGCTACTGCCGCACTGTAGTCGAAGTATTTTATTGTGCATTTGGACGATATGTAAAAAAAATAAGTCGATGATTTTGGTATGAATTAACTTGTCTCTTCTCCTCTCTCCCCACCTCAGAGTACACCATCATGGCGGAGTCTCTGGAGCGCTGCTTCAGCCGCTCCTTGCTGAAGCACTTCCCCTCGGAGGATGACACGGACGAGGAGTTCCACGTGAGCGGCGAGGACAAGGAGCGCAAGGAGAGCAAGAAGCGCAGCCGTGGCGGGGGCCGGCAGGCGGGGCCAGAGGGCCTCATCAAGGCCACGGAGCAGGCCCAGCGCAAACGCGGCTCCCAGGGCGGCAAGGGCAGCACCAGCGGCGCCGGCGAGGAGGAGGGGGGAACGGGCAAGAAGCAGAGCCGGCCACCGCCTCCTCCTCCGCCCCACTGGGCCAACGGGCCCCCTCATCCGCACGGTCTGCCCCCAGGACAGCATCACGTTCCCCAGGGAGATCTCGGTGGGATGTACCGTCCGGGACCACAGGTAGCCAGCCAGACGACTGCTTTCACCTTCAAAGCTCTGCAGAATCTTGGGTGTTTCCATCTTAAATGTTGGAAAACACCCAAGTATGTGCTGCTAATTAGTATTGGGACATTTAGACCAAAAAATCTGTAATATTGCTGTATGAATTTAAGATAGAACTTTATTGATCCCGAAGGAAAGATTTAAGATCACACATTGAACGTATTAAACCAAAGTTCACTACTAAAACACGAAGAAAAGACTCCAAAGTTTGGGGCTGATCTTATCATCATTAGCATAGCAAAGAACACAAGAGTGTACCCTGAGAAGACAAAAACTATGGCAACCGAGGCAGCAGTGAAATTGTAGCCTGGACGTGGATGGTGCAGTGTATTCTTGATCCCAACATCCTTACGGTCGTCCTTCAGATGCATGGACCTCCTCTGCCCCATGGTCCACTGATGTACTCCCAGAGACTGGCCATGGATCCCCGCTTTGCCTACCCTGCCCAGGGGGCTCACATACCCCGGCACGGAGACCCCGGGCTTCATCGCATGCCACACAACTTCAGCATGCAGGTGTGTACCTTTTTATTTGACTTACAGTATATGTAGTTTCACCCCTTGCCTGTGGGTGGCGCTCGGAGACAGTGTGTCCTAACGGCCTCCAGTTAAAATATCTGTGTTCTTTGATGAGAGTTTGTGGTAATAAGTTGCTTGATCACCAAAATGTGATGCTTTTGCTTTCACCGTCTTCACCTTGTAACTATTCTCACCTTCTATTCTTTATGTTTGAAGAAGAATAAGGAAGAATGTTGGAATAAATTGACACAGAAATTGACGTATAATTTGTTCTGATGTTTAATTCCTCTCACCATTCTACATAAAGGAGATGGAAGAGTGGAAAAGTGTTACAACTTGTCACATCTCCTTTCAGCACCACATGCGTGACGGTCTACATGGGGGTCCCGGTACCCAATGGGCCCAGAAGCTCACCAGCTCCAGTCCCAACACCAGCAGCAGCACCCCTACGTCGGCCCCACTCACGGGCCGTCGCTGGGCCCCCGTCCTGTGGCTCTCCAGCCCGGACCCCCTCCGAGGCCAGCATGTACCCGGCCCGCCACCGGCCAGAGGGGCACACCATGCACCCTCTGGCCAACAGATACCCCAGCCCCGAGGGCCCCCCGCAGCACAAGTACCCGGGCTTCGGGTCCCCCGGTATGGGCATGCCCAACATGTGGCCCGGAATGAATCACCAGCGGCAGGAGAGACCTCACGGGCCACACATGCACGGACCCCAACATGGCTGCACAGCACCACTACAATAAAGGCGGGGTCCCGCCGCCACTCGGACAAAAACCCTGGCCGGAACCGGCCATGGGGTACCCCCACCTGCCACCCCCTAACGCCCAGTACCGCATGCCCACAGCGGTGAGCTCTCTCGGGGGCGCGTCCACACACCCCGCGCCGCACTCGGACTCCGGCAGGCCACGCCTGGCTTCTATGCTGGAGAGCCCAGAGATGCTGGCCCTGCAGCAGCTGTCGGCCTCCTCCGGACCCCCCGCGGGGCGCCCCCCCTCGCCAGCACATGGGCATCTTCCAGCAGCCTGAGCCCGGGCCCCCGTCAGGACTTGGCAGCTCCCCAGCATACGCCCCCCAGCCGCCCCCGCCTCCCCCCGAGGTTCAGCTGCTGCGGCCCGCCAGAGACAATGGGCCAGACAGACCGCCTCCCCAGCAGACGGACCCACCGCCCAAAGGTACCCCTGTCACCACACATTACCCACACTGGCTGTTGATGCATTTATTTCACCAAAGAGTATCCAGTGAAGAGTTTGGGTTTTTCTTTTGGTGCTAAACACAGCCACACTCATTATCACAAAATGTTGCTTTTTATTCCAGTCACGGCCACGTCATTAGTGTTTTGGCTCCTGTTCCAAAGCAGCAAGCGTCCTCTGATTGGTTTTAACGTTTGTGTTCATGTCTTATTCTTGTACAAATATTATGATTTTAGTAGCTTACTCTATATTGCATTAATAATTAATCTAAATCAAACCTATCTGTACTTGGTGGGGAAGGGGGGTGGGGGTATTTCTTCTGTTTTTTTTAGGGGTGTTAATCACACATTGTATCTGTTCAAAATGTACCTTAAAGGGGAGGTTTCCAAGTTGTGAATACACTTGAGCTGTAGGTGATTTGTGGTGCTTGTGTTGCAATGTTAAGCAGTTATAGGGTTACATATCCATAGTATATGACTATTCAGTCATAATAAGGACTGATTAATAATGCGCAATTCTATGTTTCTGTGTGGTTTTTCCAGGTGGGACAAACTCAAAGCAGGTCTGCCAACAGCAGTGACACTACGGCCCTACGGTCCTCAGCCCAAACAAACTCTCTTCCTTCCAGCCACGAGAGTCGGCCCACGGCCAGCCCGACGGAGCGGCCCGGGGCCCCACCCCCGGGGGTACTCCAGAGCCCCTCCACGTCAGGCTGGGGCAGAACACCGGAGTGCCGCACCGCACCGCAACCTGAACCTGAACCTGCCCCGAGCTCCACCGTGAGCCCAGCCCGGGAGCTGGACCACCGGGGACAATCGAACGCCGGTCGCGGTGACAGCACCGCTACCCGGCCCGCCCGCCCCACCACGATTTCGGCACAGTACGGTGGCAGCAGCAGCAGCAGCGATAGCAACAGCCCTGTCCCACCCGATCCACCCAATCAAGACCCTGAACACCCACAGCAACGCAGCCCTGCAGACCCACAGAACGCTTCGCAGAACCCCCCTCGGCAGACGCCAGAGAGAACCCCACCTCACGGTCCGAACGGACGTCCGCCGCGGCGGGACCACCAGGACAACTCCCAAGCACTACAGCACCAGAACGCGCCGGGGCAACAGCACCCCAAGAACTCTGCCCAGTACCTCAGCCGCGCCTCGCCACACCACCCCCCTCTGCAGCAAGCTCCCCAAAAGGGCAGCCCTGCGCACGGGGTGCCCCAGGGTGGGCCACAGCCTCCCCCACCCACCCAGCCCGTCCCTCTCACATCTCTGCCCCCCAGCCACCCGACTCCCCAGCTACCCCCCCAGCCTAGCCCGGCAGACCGCGGTGATCAGAGACCCACTGAACCCTCTAGTGGACCGGGCGCACCGGGCAGCTCTGAGCGTCCCGCTGGGGCGTACAAGCAGCAGTCCTACAGCCCCACGCCCCATCAAACGCAACTGGCAGCCAGCAACCACGGAAGGGCGGTTCCCAGAGGGGCGTCGTCGAGCCACACCCCAGCCATGCCCCCTCACTCCCAAGGCCAAGAGAACGGATCAATGGGCCAGTACGGCATGGGCAGCCCGCCGCATCCACACTACGGCCATCAAAACATGGGCAGGCCCATGCCACCGTCCGCCCACCACCCGTACGCCAACCAGGCCATGAATCCCAACCACAACCCCACCCACTACCCCTCCTACCACCACCCCCACCACCACCAGCAGCAGCAGCAGGGAGGCGCCGGGTACCCCTTTCACATGGCCGGCCAGCAGCACCCGCAGGCCCATCCGAGCATGTTCCCCCAGTATCAACAGCAACACTACTTCAGCCAGCACCCCCAAGCCCTCACCCACGCCCAGACCAGCAGCAGCAGAGGGGGCTACCCTTCTTCAGAGGACTGGCAGCGCTCTCAGTACCCACCTCGCCAGACCATGCCTCCCGCCGCCTACGTCCCCATGGCTACCGCCGGTGCCAATGCGCGGCTGGCGCTGGAGAGCGGCATGTCGCCGCGAGGCCCCGAGGCCCCCGGCGGTTCTGGTCTGGCGTCGCCCGGCTCCCAGGCGGAAGTGACGCCGCAGTCTCGGCCCGGTGGCACCGGGGACGCTAAAGAGCAGCCGGGCGGGGCGGACGGCGGCAGCGGTGGAGACGGCAGCCCGGCCAAGCAGGCTCCGGGGGAGGAGGGCACGGAGAGGCCCGAGAGCCCCAAGGAGATCCTGGACCTGGACAGCCACAACGCTGCCACCCGGCGCCGCAGCGGGAGCAGCCAGCCTCCGCAGCAGCAGCGCCACCCGGCGGCCTCCGCTGCCCACCTGGCCTCCGGCTTCATGTACGACCCTCGCGCCGTGCACCCGGGCATGCAGCAGGGCGGGGTGCCTCCGCCCCACATGCTGTCCCGGGGCGGCGGTAGCTCGCCCTACCCCGGTCAGCCTTACCCGAGTCCGGGTCACTATGCCGCCCAAAGACCCCACCCGCACCTCATGGAAGCCCTGCAGAGACCCCAGCAGCTGCCCTACTCTCCAGGCCAAACGCGCATGGCCATGTACAGACACCCCAGGCCGGGGGTCACTTCCAGGGCATGATGCTCCAGCAGAGAGGCCTGGCGCCTGAACACTTCCTGCACCCCGGGTAATAGGAGTTCATATGGACTTGTGTTGCGCTTGTTTCTAAAATACTGTAATTGGCTTCCGTAATTTGTCTGTAATTAAATGCATTCACATTTTCTGCAGCTATGTATGAAGAATATGACACATGTCGGCCTAATCTTCTCTCAGATTGTCTATCAGAGTACAAACATGTCTACCTGCTCAAGGGGTGATGACGTGCGTCATTTAGTGTGATTGCTGTGGGGATAAACTATGCCATTTCGACCCCTGCCCGCACAGACGACATTGACAACCGGCTCCTAAAGCATAAGCCTTGATTTCTGCATGTGTTGTAATGCTCCACTTCATAGCAATTATACGGTGAAATCATAAAAAGTTATGTTGCCAGCTTCCGTTCAGTCCTTGCTGACTACGGACAATTCCTGGTTTTTATGACCCATAGTTATGGCTCAATGTTGCCGCTGCCCGGAGACTCTGCCCTAACCTCACTTGTTTATCTGTGTCACAGGCAGCAGATGATGGCGGCTCCTGGTGCACCAGGCAGTAAACAGGGAGTGTGAGAGGCCCCAGCAACAGGAAAGTGAGTGCACATCAAAAACGTATATAGAGGTCGAACCGTTGTCTGGCAATTGGAAGGTTGCTGGTTCGATCCCTGGCTCCCCCTAGCTCGGTGTCGGAGGTGTCCCTGAGCGCTTTGGATAAAGGCTATCCATTTACCATACTCATTTTAAAGGTGCAGTAAGTCATCAAGAAGAAAGAAATACGCAAAAAACTAATATGGTGTTTGTCAAAGTGTTGTTTTAACTCGTAGTGCTGATAGGAGAGACGGCTTACTGTGTTTTACCGAAAGCAATGTATGGTGATGGTGATTTCAACATGGCCGCGCTCCTGTTTTGTGCCCACTCCTCTTGTCCCAAAAATGTCCCATCTGACCCATCACCACTACCTGAGTTCACATCTTCAAAACAATACGTTGACAAGCACCATATTCATTTTTGCACATAGATTATGTTTTCTTTGCCGCTCTGACTTATTGCACCTTTAATATATTGCACACATTTTTACTTGCTTTTCTTGACATGTGACGTGAAAGCAACTAAATTCTCCACCTTTTTTCCCCTTTTAGGCCAAGGATAATGAGCAAGCACAGATGTACCCAGCTGTCTGTAAATCCTAGAGACGTCCACAGTGTAGGATGCTGCTGTTGAACCCGGGTCTGCAGTGTGAAGAGGGCCAACACGGAGACCTGGTATTGTTCGGAGGGTTTTGTTGGGGAGGATTTGTCACGGGGGCCCAACGGAACAACAGAGAAGACCGCCGCTCGCACTTGAATGGACGCCATTGTAGCTGAAATGACACCTCACTGTCCTGTCCTGAGAGAGGGAAAAGGGAACGCAGGACACTGTTTCATTTCCTTTTTGTTTTTCTAGAATGTCCATAGAATGTGTGCATTTTTTTTTTTTTTTTAACCGATGCCTGCACGGAACCTTTTGTTTGATGGATTGTGTCTCCTCCACGACTTTCCGCTCTGACCGCTCCACTTCAAGGTGGCGGTGTAATGACCCTCCTAATGGACATTTCGTGTCTGCCCATGGGGTCATCCAGGGATCTGTGCAGAGGCTGAGCCGTGTGGACCCCACGTTCTGCCCCGCGACAGGAGAGGGTGCTGTTGTCAGTAACTGCCCCCCCCCCCCGCCACCCCAAGCTGCCAGTCAGGACAGTATAGAGTGTAGTCATAGAGTCACACTGGACGGGCATTTTCTCTTCACTGGGCGACCCCTCTCCTCCATCTTGTTGCCAAGATGCTTTTGGGCTGTCGTCAGTTTGGTTCGACGAGTACGAGGGCTGCCGGGGAAGAGCAGTGGAACTGTTGTAGTTTGAACTTTCCTTTTTCTTAACTCAGGTCTCAAAAGAAATGGAGGTACTTTCACAACTTGATCCACAGACGACGCCCTCGCCAGTCGCCTTGGTCTGCCCTCTTGAATGTATGTATGGCGTGTGTGTGTATGTATGTATGTATGTATGTATGTATATGTACACCACAGAGGAGCCGTGAGCGAAAAGGGTAAAGGGATCGTTGCTCCCGCTCTGCGAACAAAACAAAACCTGCCCGAAGATGTAGAAGTCCATCCACTGCCGGTCCACTTCCACCGGGGCTAAGACACCAACCCCTGTTTTCCGGGGGAAAACGTCCGTCCTCTCCTAAGCGGGCTAACTTTGTTTGAGAATGTCGTCGACAAGCAGGAAGTGATTTTCAAACAAGGTGGCGCTTAATTTTGTCTTACCCTCTGCTGTGCACAAGGGAATATCATTAGTCCACACATCCTGACATTTCGTGGCCTTTTCATGAAGCGGTATTTTGAATATGTTGACCTCTTGTCACGGGGGGGGGGATAGGAAGAGAGAATCGTGACAGAGGTTGGATCTGGCGCGGCTGATTGGTGGTATGCGCACCTGTATATTGGTGGGTGTTGCCATACCGCTCCGGTGCCATGGTCTCGGACAACAACAACAACAACAACAACAACAGTAATAATAAACTCCCCTTTCCCTACTGTGCGGTTTTGAGTAATCCATCTGGAGACCCTGCGAGGCCCACCGTGATGGAATAAAGGACATTATATCGGTGTTTTTGATACACAGCCCCCCCCCCCCCTACCCCCAATATCCTAAGTAGATGGATAATAAAATCCTCAGGGCGTACAGTTAATTTATACGGGTATTTTTACTGAATTGATCGGTGGTACAGTACGATGGAAGATGGGATTTGATGCGGAGTTAGGGTTTGTGATGGCGTGGACCGCGTGGTCTGCTGTGACCGTCCACATATCGGTGCGTTGGCTCTGTGGCCACGTTTAGTTCTTGCTGTCGCTATCGCTGCGGTCGCGTGTACTGCAGGTTTTACCCTATTTTTTTTATTTTGACTTGTCATCGCATCCGGCTTCGACGCGGGGTGTTTCCTAAAAACGAGCGAAAATGACTGTTTCCTGTTTTCACATGCATAATTGTAGCTTTGTGGTGTCACACTTTTTTTTTGGTTTTCCTTCAGCTGTAAAAGGAAGAAGCAAAGCGATCACGAATCTACCTCATATGGCCAACTTACTGGCTTCCACCGCGCCGAGACCTTTCACTTCCTGGTTTTGCTCTCCTACAGTTGCGCAGGTCAACAGTTCTACCTTTGCCTGTCGTGTGTGTGTGTGTGTGTGTGTGTGTGTGTGTGTGTGTGTGTGTGTGTGTGTGTGTGTGTGTGTGTGTGTGTGTGTGTGTGTGTGTGTGTGTGTGTGTGTGTGTGTGTGTGTGTGTGTGTGTGTGTGTGTGTGTGTGTATAGACTTTATAGCTTAAAAAACTACAGACTTGCAGAAAATTCGTGCTGCTTGCCGTCTGTACTAAATCGCTGCACTGCTGACCCCCAACACAGCAAGGCAGTTATTGTAAATGATGGGACACCACGGTGGTCCGGAGTCATGCCAGGTGGAGCACTCTTTTGTGTGTGTGTGTGTGTGTGTGTGTGTGTGTGTGTGTGTGTGTGTGTGTGTGTGTGTGTGTGTGTGTGTGTGTGTGTGTGTGTGTGTGTGTGTGTGGATATGTCCTAAGAGAAGAAGCGCAGAAAGGTTGTCATCCCACGTTTGCTGTACAGATTATAAACCCTCTTTCACAACATAGACGGTTCAAAAACTAGACCGACTGACTTTTTCTGGAATTTTCCCGTCGTCGCAGCACGGGCCTCTGGCGCCGCTCCGTGGATCCATATGAGCCACTTCCAGCGGTAGAAGCCCGACACGGCACAAGACACCATTTACACAAGGGGGGGCGGGTGGGAAAGCGGAATACACTGACAATTTCATAGTTTTATTGCTGTACAATGATGCGATGCTAGTGCTGCCAGGTCTTGTGACATTCTTGCGTGAATAGGAGTCTTTTAGTGGGCATAATAGACTTGGCCTCCTTTGAGGCAATGTGTTCACTTGGGCTGTCCAGTGTATTAAGGGGCACTGGTGGTGTTTTGGTGGATCTTTGGGATTGTGATTGTGGTGTTGGTGTGAACTGTACAGACTGTTTGTGATAATTGGTGTGTAGACTCTGCAAATGAAGACTGGAAGTCTGCGTACAATCCCCACTTCTCACTTTTACTCTGCTGTCTCCGCACTAGTGAAAAGCATCTAGTGTTTAAATGTGAATCATATTTATTTGTTCTTTTTTTTTGTAATGATTTTTTGTACATTTATGAACTCGTTTTTAATATAAGTGTGATGTCTTGTTGGGGGGTTTTTGTTTCATTTTTGAGAAGTTGACTTTTACCTCAGTAGCACGGCAGCGTTGGAGAAGACCCTGTATGTTTTGTTTTTATTTGTATGTGACGTTTACAAGTTCTTATCTGACTGACATAGATTATTTTGGAAATGGACCGAAGTATTTTCTATACTGTACAATTCTTAGAAATAAATAACTTTTCCTGAAAAGGGACGTTTGTCATGAAGATTCATCTCACAAAGTTCATCAGATTTCACAAGAAACGTAGGCTGCTTCTTGTCACACAACAGATGCAACGACACAAAGATAAGATAAGATGGAACTTTATTGATCCTGAAGGAAATTCTTGTGCCAGGTTGCATCTCAACAGAATGAAACAATAGAGAAATAAACTGTAGAATAATAAAACTAAAATAACAGATTTACAAATGTACACTAAGTAAGTCCTAGGAGATGTATACAAATATCGGTAAGATAAGACATTCAGTCAGCAAAAACAATTTGACAATAATTGAAGCGTAATGAAGGGGTAATAATAATAATAATGGTAAGAGGAAGGAAGTATTGTACATAATAAAGAATATCAAGCATATTGCAGATAATGATGAAAGGTCATGCAGCATGGAAACACTGCAAGGATAACATTGAGAAGAAGCATTGGCACCACATGGGATGAAGAACAGTGCCCATGATGATGATGATGATGAGATGAGGAACTTGTTTTGTGTCGAGAAGTCTCATAGGGGAATTTGCAAACAGACAAGACAGGTGCACAACCACAACAACCACCACCACCACCACCACAACAACAACCAGTGGACAGGGGACCCTCCCACAGACGTGTGACGTAGTAGTCAGGAAGCCGCAGGGTCTGGTGGCTGCCGTCCTTATTTTACATATTTACGAGTCAAGCTTGTGTGCCAGTTGGTGGTCACTGGCAGAGAACACTGTTCCCGGTCGAGAGGTACGTCGTTTTCACACACACACACACACACACACACACATTTAGATTCGCCACGACGACGTCATCTGGTGTCAAGCGTAAAGCGAGTGTGTCTGTAATCTGTACGTATCGATAACTTAAACGACGTCGCCGTTGCGTGGTACTGTCGCGTTTTCAATGTGATCGACGTTTTGCGTGATGATCGATCTATTCGCCGAAAACGAACATCAAAAGCGACCCGACGCGTTTTCGTGTTGCTGACGGCAGCTGTCGGACCCGCAGGACCCGTTAGTAAATAAATAAACAAACAAACAAACAAATCAATCAATCAATCAATAAACAAACACACACAGTTTTGTTCTATATTAACATGTCAATGCAGCATGAAACCGCATGGAACAGACTGCGGGTTTTCCCACGTTTGCGTTGATCGCTACTCGCTGCGTTATGAACGTATGTGTGTGTGTGTGTGTGCGCTTACCTTTGCTTTGTCAGATCTCTGCCACCGTGTCCCCCCGCCTCGCAATGGAGCTCCAGCGCCCCCCGGTGGCCGTGACCTGTCGTTTGTTGTTGTTGTTGTTGTTGTTGTTGTGCCTCCTCCTGACCCTGGGCACGAGCTCCCCGGACCCCGACCAGAGACAGAGGTTCATCGAGTTCGAAGCCTCGAAGCGCATCGGGGGACACTCGCACCTCTCGCCGGAGGAGCGTCAGCTGGACGATCGACTGAGGGAACTGATGCGCGAGGAGGTGGCCCGGGCAGACCTCCCGCCCGCCATGCATTTCTTCAAGGCCAGGCCTCTGATCAGATCGAGTCCTGTCTACGGCCTACTGCGGAAGATGCCCAAAGGTATTCAGTGGAACGCAGTTGTTCAGTAGGACTTTGGTGGCGAACCCAGGATTCATATTGTAGCCCCGAGTGTATTTATTTCCCCACATGAGTACTGTAGCAGTAGGGGTTCATTTTACACAGACACTTGCCCCGGTGACTTCATGTCGCTTCATGAAAGTCTATTTTATCTGCACCATTTCACGTCCACATATGGCCCTTGCTTCACTTTACAGTATATGGATGACAAATTGCATTGGTCATTTTCTAACTATATTTAGAGGAGTCTTTTCAAACTTGGTGGGTGTATTGCTGAGGGCGCGAGGAAGTGCAGTGTCTAGTCAATACAACTGTACAAAATGCCGTTCTGAACTGTCAAGCACAGTCTCACTGCTCACGTCAATGCTGCACTCCTCGGAGCGATTTAGCTCCAAAAAACAAAGTGTGTCTTGCATCCGTTCAACGTATTTTCTCCTCGAAGTGAGTAATCCAGTGAATTTGTACCCTCTCAATGTCGCCACAGGGGCAGCCCTCCACGTGCACGACTTTGCGATGGTGGACGTGGAGTGGCTGGTGAAGAACGTGACCTACCGGCCCCACTGCTACATGTGCATCACTGACGAGCGATCCGTCCGCTTCCACTTCTCCTCCGGGCCGCCCGAGCAGCTGCCGCACTGCTCCCCCTGGACCCTGCTGGAGCAGCTCAGGGCCAAGATGGTCAACGTTACGGACCTGGACAACAGGTAGGCTAGGGCCTCACCTGTACCCTACTGAAGTGTTTTAGGCTCAACCTGGACCTGGAGGTTTGTGTGGCATCACGTCACGACTTCGGCAATGGGGAAAAGCAGGCTCAACAATGGATAACGTTTATGTGAGATGTGATGTAATGTCTAAGGCAGGGCACACGGACAATGGATAACATCTATCGGACGTGTGTGCTTATTCTGTGTGTGTGCCCCAGCCTCATGTCCAACATGACCCTCTGGACTCAGGAAGACCCGGAGGTGGCCTACCCAAGCCAGGACGTGGTCTGGAAGAGGTTCGAACAGGCCTTCTTGGCCACCGCGGGCCTGGTGACCTACGCGCCTGTCTTCAGAGACTACCACCACGAAGGCCTCTCGCAGTTCTACAGGGACAACGTCATGTACGTGGAAGTGCGGGCGTTGCTTCCAGAGGTAAACGGGGTTTGTCACCATTGAGAGGCACGTACGCCTGTTCGTGAGCGCCAACCTCAAATCCATCCATCCATCCATCTGTGTTCTCGGATGAACCTGTTTTGAGTGAGACTGCTCCAGTGGTGTGTTGTTGTTTTTGCTTCTTCTTCTTCTTCTGCGGCACCCAGACGTATGAGCTGGACGGCAGCACCCACGACAGACCGTGGGCCATGAAGACCTACCAGGACGTCAGCCGGCAGTTCGTAGAGGAGCACCCCGACTTCCTCGGAGCCAGAATCATCTTCGCTGTCCACAGGTGAAATACATATACTCACATTCACATACAACTTTATGCAAGAGTGCAATTGGTTGTATTATCGTATTAGATTTAAGAAATGTCACGACAGCCATGAGGTTCGTTCACTGGAGACGCATTCAGGTCACAATGCGTGACCCACTCCATCGCTTTCCTATGGGGTTGCCGTGGAGAGGACTCGCATCAACGTGGCAATTGTTTCGAACCGACCAAAAGATTGGCAGCACAGTCCAAAAAGACAGAATGCTCCAAACCTGCCGTGCTCATGAACACACCGGCCAACCTCAACCTAGCGACACGCGCACACGGCGTCTTAGAAAAGTCTCAAGTGAAAGCACCTACAGGACAACGCAGGGACCCACTGCTGTGTCCCCCACCCCCCCCCACAAGCCTGTCCTAGCATGAGGATCCCTCACCAGGTCAAATCCAGCCATTGTCTCAGGAAAGGCCTCCTGCAACCTTATGGCCTCCTTGATCATCGAGGTCATCACGGAAACGTTTACCCCCCTGAAACACACACACACCCATCCAACAGAAAGCTGTACAAATGATAATAATAATAAGAAGAAGAATAGGAATAAGAATGAACGATGATAATTAATGATCAGTAATCGTAGTAATAAGTATAACATAGTACATGCACCCACATAGTCTTAGTACATAACTTGATATGACATTTTGTATATTGCCTTGTTGTTGATATGCCTTTTTGTTTATTTGCTTATTTTGGTCATATTTCTCATTCCAAAATAAAAGCTGCTCCTTTTGACTGTAAATATTCCGATTCTTTCCCTTCAATTCATGATATTTGTATTGTTCTGTTGCACATTCCGCTGGGCATCGCCACTTTTTCATTTCACTGCACATCCTGTATGTGTATGTGACAATTAAACTTCTTGAATCTTGAATCTTGA
>PIJE02001209.1:127953-158407 GCA_002895965.2 Coryphaenoides rupestris | reverse complement strand
CTCCAAGGAGGAACTAGAGTGTGGTGCTGGGGAGAGAGAAGCCTGGGGGCCCCGCTTCAGGCGGCTGCCACCGGGGCGCGACCCGACCCTGGATAGAGCGGAAGCGAAAATGGAATGGATGGAGATGGAGTGGATGGAGTGGGCTCTAGAACAGGAGGTGCAAGACATACGGCGCCGTGGGCCCGCATCAGGCCCGCAAACAGGTTAGATCCGGCCCGCAAGAGTGCGGGCCGATGCTGCATGCTGAAGCCTGCGGATGATTGTGTGCCCTGAAAAGGCGCCAGGCTTTTGCGAAAATATCAGCCTGACAAAAATACGAGTTGCAGACAGGATTTCTGATGCCTTGTCGGCCGGGTTCGGAAGCCAACTTGTCATGTCGCAGAGTAAAGGTCCATTTATTGCTGTTTTTCATTTGCAATTGACGAAAGCACGGACATTACTGATGTTGCACAACTGGCAGATATTCATGCATCCGCGGGAAGTTGATGCACTTTGACTGGTCCACCGGGAGGAGTTCGTGGAGTTGGTGCCAATGAAGCACGCACCACAACAGCAGTGATATTTTCACCGCACACTCGTCGGCGCACTGAACAGGCTCGAGAAGTTGGACTGGTCCCGCGCTGTCAGCGCTGGCTACAGATGGCTGGCGCCATCACTGGTCGGGAAAAAAGCAGGGTGTGACAAAGTTTCAGAGAGTAAAGTGCAGACTGCAAATGGAGGACGTGATTTTTGGACTTTTCACTGTATTTTGCATCAGGAGGCTTTGTGTTAGCAAGGCATTAAAGATGGATAACGTCATGAAAGTGGTCGTCCAAATGTTAATTTCATCCGCGATCCAGAGGCCTGAATCACCGTCAGTTTGTGACAGCCTTCTCAGAGAGAAAGACCACAATTATGGGCTGCCATACCACACTGAGGTAAGATGGTTAAAGCCGAGGTGTTGTGGGCTGAGGCGTTTCTTTGAATTACGAGAGGAATTGAACAGTTCATGGAAAAAAGGGCAAACCAGTGTTAGAATTTCAGTCCACAGAAATGGATGCAGGACCTTGCATTTATGGTGGATGTTACAGGAGCACTTGAATAACTTGAACAAAATGCTGGCAAGGGCGCAACAATGTTGTCAGGCAGTATTATGACAGCATATGTGCGTTCGACGTTAAAGCTGTCATTGTGGGAGACGCAACTCGGCAGGTGGTGATGCAGCTCACTTTCCTTGTCTGAGTGCGCGACCCAACATGCCACAGACATGAAGCGGTTCAAAGATAAAATAACGGGACTATTGCGGGAGTTTTGAGACACGCTTTCAGATTTTTGGTGAACTGGAGTAAGACTTCAAAGTTTTTTGCTCGGCCATTCACCGCAAATGCTTCTGATCTGCCCCGTCAACATCCAACTTGAAATAATAGACTTGCAGTGTGACTCAGATTTGAAGGGCAAGTTTGCCGCAGCTGGCTTGGACACATTTATTCAGTATCTCTTGCCACGTTACCCCAACTTGACAGCCCTTGCTGCAAAAGTGTTGTGCATGTTTGGAACCACATATTTTGTGAGCAGAGTTTTCTCTGTAATGAGCATCAATAAAACAAAGCTGCGCTCAAGGCTCACAAACAAGCACTTGAATAACATCCTGGAAATTGGCTACCATTCAGGATGTGACGCCTGATATTGATGCACTTGTGAAAGCTAAAAGATGCCAGGTTTCAGGAATGAAATAATGGGTAACCCCGCTTAAAATGCTGCATGAGATACTGCACCCTGATATAGTTCTGTGAAAATGATGTCTTCTGTGGGAAATTTAAAGAAAATGAACAGTGTGTGATTTACTGTAATAATGTCAGTCACTTCAGTTCATAAGTTTGGTTTGTTGAAATTGTTCATGCATTGCACATCTTTTATTTTTCTATCAATAAATAGTGTAGCCTACAAGGCAGGGAGTAAATCAACCCTCTTGAATAGTTTCTACCTCGGTTTGTATAGTTTGTTGAGTTAGCACAGGATTAATACGTGGAAATGACAAATGAGGTATTTGATAGTTGTTTGGTAGTAGTTTTATTTATTTATTATTTATTTTGTATTTTGTTCAATCCCAGATAGGCTGTGACTTAAAGTTAATGGCTTTGTAGATACACTGAGACGAAGTCCAAGTTCTTTTTGGAGTAAAACAATGAAAACAATCTGAAGTTGTCGTTATTTTTAAGTTTTTATGCCATGATTTTACTGGTCCGGCCCACTTGAGAACAGATTTTCCTCCATGTGGCCCCTGAGCTAAAATGAGTTTGACACCCCTGCTCTAGAATGAACAGGTACATGCGCTGTACGGCTCATAGGCGCACGCTGCGCACTGGTTGAAAGTCGGTGGCAGACGCTGTCATGCATATCACTCTGAAAACACATTTTTCGTCAAAAATGTGTTTAAGTATCCTTATGATTCTAAAGACCTGCCTTAAATTAACACCGTATTATTTGCGAAATTACACAGCTTTTTTTTCCCATTTCAAAATAAAACCGTTATAATGACCACTGTCAGCTGTAACACGTCTTTTCAGAGCGTCGCTGGTTAATTGTTAAACAACTCATATTTTCGTATTATTTGGCTCTTGTATCTTTTCAACAACATTTCATATTAATTTCGACATGATTGAAATTATGTAGCATAACACAGTGACACATACACACTAAGGACTAGGCCTATCCCATGCATAACCGAATAATAGGTTGACTCACCCCCTTAAAAGTGGACCTTTCTTGATTTGGCTGCAGCAAACTCTTCAATTATCTTGGAGTAATCCAATTTGTGAGATATTTCGTGCTCAATTGCAATTTTGGCCAGTCCATTCAGACGGTCTTGAGACATAGTTGACCGCAAGAAAGTTTTCATGAGTTTGAGTTGAGAAAAGCTTCTCTCACCAGAGGCCACTGTTACCGGCACAGTCAACAATATGCGCAGGGCAACGCTGAGATTTGGTTACAGATCCAAGATGTTTTCCCAGTAAATGTAACTCAGTATGTCAAAGGGAGAATCAGGCAAGCCACTGGGATAGCTCTTGACCACTATGCCTATCTCAAGATGCAGGTCGTCAGGATCTATGTCCTCTCCATCTCCTCCGCAAAATGTTGGCACCTGCTGTTTTAGATCACTGTCCGCATGTCCGTGGTTCTGAAGAGAAATCCAAACAAATCACTGAAACCGTCCAGCTGTGAAAATCTCTCTGGTAGACTGGTTAGAGCTGTATCAACCAGGGGGAGAAAAAAATCTCGCTTGTAGCTCTCCTCGGGTGTCATTTGTTGACGACCATCTGCACTTTCATAGTCAAACATTGCCCTTTTCTTTCGCCGTCTTTGTTCTGGAAACGCCAGTTCCAAACCGGCCTTGTCGGTGATTTCTCTTGCATCTGTACGAGCAGCCACGAAACCGAAATTTCGCAAAAACTCGACCACAGTGCGGGTTTCATTTCTGAGAATTTCCATAACGACTGAGGGACTCTGGAGTATTTTGCTCATGCGATTAATATGATACAAAATGTTGTACCACACAACAATGCACATGATAAAGGGCCCTGATGAAATCTCTTTAGCCAGGCTTCTGGCCTCTGTCGCTGTTATGCCATCTCTTTTCTCAAGTGAATGATCCGCCAGTGCTTCCAGCGCACAATGCACTTCTTCCAACTGATACCGTAACACTTTCAGGCTGTCTATACGAGATTCCCTGCGAGTGTCTGAGAGGGGTTTGAGGTCAGCCCGGATACATTATCTTTCAGTATGGACCAGCAATTAGTTGAAGAGCTAAAGATGACATAATCTCTCTGTAGGATTCCAAAAAAGGTTACAGACTGCACAGAGGACTTGGCAGCATCGGAAACAACCAAGTTTAAGGTGTGGCTGCCACATGGCATGAAGAGAGCTTTTTTGTTCAGATCAAGGATTCATTTTTGCACTCCCTGTTTCTTGCCTTTCATATTACTCCCATTGTCATAACTTTGACCTCTGCATTCATTAATGTTGATTTTCCAGATGGCCCAAGAAAGTATCACATAGTGCTTTGCCTGTTGTGTGCTCAACTGGGAGAAATCCAGTAAAGTGTTCTGCAATCGAAACAGCAGCAGGGTTCTCGCAATTCACAATACGTAAAATGATTGACATCTGTTCAACATGACTAATGTCGGGCGTACAGTCCATAATCACTGCATAGTATTTTGCATTACGAACCTTTTCAGTAATTGGCCTGAAGAACCATCCCTCCTATCCTCACAATCAGTTTGTTCTGAATATCCTTGCTTAGGTAGTGAGTTGTTATGTCACGTCTCTCAATTCGTCTTAAATGTTCACTCATTACTTGGTGATATTTAGCCATCAGCTCCACCTGCCCTAAGAAATGCCCATTGGAGGGGTCGTACAGTTTTTCTGTTGTCCCACGGAAGGCCATGTTACGTTCAGCTAAATGACAGATGATGCTGATAATTCTGGTTAGCACTGCCCTCCAGTAATTTTGCTCTCTCTCAATTAGCTCCATGTTTTGACAGTCCACAGTTCTCATACCGGCCATTCCAGCCTTAAGAGTGTGCCATTCCTCCATACAACGGGTGTGTGTTTTCGAGCGCTCGTGGCTATACGTTATATCCATCTTTTGACAATATTAACTCCACATACGTAATCTATACATCAAAACGTAGGTAAACTTGTGACGGTCACATATATGTAACTATGGAAACAAAGGGACTTATACTTTTTCATTTATGAGCCTCGAAGTGACAGGAGTCCCCACATTATTAGCTCATTAAATTACATGACAACAATGGACCTCATTCACGAACATTTTCTTAAGTGTCTTCTTAAATGTCTTCTTACGAACTTCGTAAGAACAAACATAAGAAATCTGCCTGCTGGATTCATGAACGCGGGGAAATGTGTTCTTAACCCGCCAAAGTGTTCTCAGCTGCGCTCATTCTTAAATGGAACGCGCGTGCTCGTACACCTGAATTAGCATACAGACACGCCCCGCCAGCTCCTTATAAGGGCAACAACAGGACCGTGTGCACACAGAATCATGCCAAAGCGAACAGTGAAAACCGATGGTGCACCGGCCAAACCAGTCACATGTCACATGCAACATCATACCAGTAAGATGAGCAGTGGAATGTTTCTCCACTGGCTCTTACAATGTAGACACTAAGCAAGGTCAAGAAAATAGAAACAATGAAAAATAACAACAGAGAACAAGACGGCTGAGAGCAGATTAAATTGTACAGTTGAGTTAAATACATGAGTAGGCTACTTGCGGATCTTGATAGGCCCTATCATGGGCGTAGAATTTAGTGGGGACGCTGGGGACATGTCCCCACCGGGGTGGGGGGGGGACGCTGTCCCCACCAATATCCAGTGATATCCACCCCCCCCCCCACCCATCAGAACCGCGACTCGGAGCCCGACGCGCGCCTCACGGGAGCGTAATTGCGCATCCTTGGTGCAATATCTGTGATGTCCACCAATGTCCTAAACAACCATACGTCCTTCGGCCCTATGTATATTATGTATAGCATGTATATTATGTATAGTATGTAGGCCCATATGATTTTATTTATGGATATTCACGTTCATTCACAGAATGTAGATGTCAATTCTATTCCCCTATGTCTATATCCACGTGATTGAGTTTAGTGCTTATTTATTTATTCACTGCCATTTGCAGTGTTCGTGTCGTGCTTTTATTTATTTTAGGACATCACGATGCCTCGTAGAATCATGACTATGCATGTGAAACGTAATTGTTAATGATACAAATATTCTCGTATTTATTATTATTATAATTATTTACATCCGAGGATGTCTGTAGAATTGATGTGAACGCAATCACCAATGATTTCTCACAAATTCAGCCCTTAAGAACATGGGCGCACTCCAAATAGGTCGCTACGACTGCTTTTCCGCGTTCTTAAATCCTGTTCTTAGCTAAGAACCAATCCCAGATAAGAAAACTTTCTTGAATGCCAAAATGTTCGCAGGAACTTCGTAAGTGGACTTAAGAAGAAATTTTCTTAACTTTTTCTTAACTGCGTTCGTGAATGAGGTCCAATGACTAAGCAGTTTTTGTCCCTGCTTGTTATGTGTGGGCACCTTCACCTTCACACACACACACACACACTCATTGTGCCTGTCCCTAAACACCCCAAGGTAACCTGCCCGAATGACTGGAGACCTGTAGCCCTCACCTCGATTGCCAGCAAATGCTTCGAGAGGCTGGTCAAGGACTTCATTTGTTCCATGTTGCCTGCCACGCTGGACCCATGGCAATTTGCGTACCGTCAAAACAGATCCACCAACGACGCCATTGCCATGGCACTTCACACTGCCCTCTCTCACCTGGAGGGGAAGAACTGTTGTGTGAGAATGCTGTTTGTGGACTTCAACTCAGCGTTCAACACCATAGTTCCTGCCAAGCTCGACACCAAGCTCAGGAGTCTAGGCCTGCACCCGACCATGTGCAGCTGGATACTGGACTTCCTGTCGGGCCGCCGCCAGGTGGTGAGGATGGGCAGCACCACCTCAGAGCCGCTGACCCTCAACACTGGAGCCCCTCAGGGATGCGTGTTGAGCCCTCTCCTCTACTCCCTGTACACCCACGACTGCATGGCTATGCACAGCTCCAACGTCTTCATCAAGTTTGCTGACGACACGACAGTGTTGGGTCTGATCGCCGACGACGACGAGACAGCCTACAGGGAGGAGGTTAGATCACTTGCACAGTGGTGCCAAGAAAACAACCTCGCCCTCAACGTCAAAAAAGACCAAGGAGCTGATCGTGGACTACAGGAAGCGGAGAGGAGAGCACGCCCCCATCTCCATCGACGGTGCTGGCAGTAGAGAGGGTCAGCAGCTTCAAGTTCCTCGGCGTGCACATCTCCGAGGACCTCACATGGACCACACACACCACACACGTGATGAAAAAGGCCCAAACAACGCCTGTATTTCCTCAGGCGACTGAGGAATTCAAACATGTGCCCCCGCATCCTCAGAACATTCTACTCCTGTACCATCGAGAGTGTCTCACTGGGATGCATCACCGTCTGGTACGGGAACTGCACCGCACTGGAGCGTAAAACACTACAGAGGGTGGTGCGGACGGCCCAGTACATCGTTGGAGGTGAGCTTCCCTCCCTCCTGGATATATACACCAGGCGGTGCGTGGCCAAGGCCAAACGGATTATTAAAAGACAATAACCACCCCAGCACGAACTGTACACACTTCTACTGTCAGGCAGGCGATACCGCAGTATCAAATGCCACACGAGCAGATTCAGAGACAGCTTCCACAGTCAGGCCATCAGGCTGCTGAACAAGTTCGGCATCAATGTCTAAATGCTAGTGCTAAGTGTTGGTGCTAGTGCTGTGCTGGTGTTACTGCTAGTGCTGGTCCTGGCGCTAGTGTTACTGCTAGTGCTGGTGCTGGTGTTAGTGCTAGTCCTGGTGCCAACTGCTGGTGCTAGTGTTGTGTCGACTGTCTGGGAAGGTATCCCGTGACATTCTGTGAATGTCAGCATACAGCATATAACAATGTATATTTTAGTACATCGATTTATATGTGTATGGATATTTTACTGTATATTCCATTTCATTTTAGATTTCATTACGTATTTTATATAGAATTCTATTTATAGTTCTATTTTCTATTTTGTATTTTTACTCTATTTTGTATTCTTTATAATTACTGTCGGCTGTTTTGCACAAAAAGGTTTTAACTCGCTGTTTATACTCACGTGTAAATTGTGAAGTTACAATAAAAATACTTGAACTACTTGAACACACACACACATACAGAAGGTGTGTGTGACCGCCTATGGCGGTGACGCCATAGCCACGCCCCCCAAACACACTTGTGTGTCTGTTTGGCGAGGGGGCGTGGCTATGGCGGTGACGCCATTTTGTCACCATTTTGATTGGCGCCATTTTGGCGCCAGCTACAAACCTCATCCAAAAGTCCAAATAATGCTGCCACTAATGTAGTGTCCAAGTGTGTGGGCTTCAAATGAACTCTTACTATTAAATTAGCTTATTAAATTACACCAGAACAATGGCGACGCATTTCCGCGTTAATGGTGCGTTCAAGTTGGACGCGGAAATCGGAATTTTCGACTTTAACATATATTCAACACCTCTTCATATACAGTTCATATACACCAGCAATTCATTTCAGGGTCAGCCTTTCAATAACATATTCAACTCATTCCTACTTTCAGCTACAAACATTTACATTTTGTCCATCTTTCATACATTCCCATTCATACTTTGAGAAAATATTCAAAACAAGTGATTCAGATGTACAATTCTTCAGTCCTTAAGCTCCACATTCAAGCCAGCAATTCAGTCTAGCATCAGCCTTTCAATAACATATTTCAACTTATTTCTACTTTCAGCGACAAACCTCATTCAAACGTATAACTATTCTACATCTTGCATACATTATAGCTAGTAATACACATTCAAATTCAACACCTCTTCATATACACCAGCAATTCATACATTCAAATCCCCACCTTCAAGCATTGCAACTCTTCCATAGTCACTCATTCAAACATTTTTCATACATTCCCATTCATACTTTGAGAAAATATTCAAAACAAGTACTTGTGGAATCAGACCACAAGCCACTGGAGACAATAATCCGCAAGGCACTAGCACCACCGCGTTTACAGCGCATGATACTCGCGCTGCAGAAATACAGCATAACCCTCATCCACAGACCAGAGATCTATCAGTTCATTATCTGAGGCTATGGAGGCCCAGGTACACCGTCATCAGCGCAGCTCCGGTGAGTGCAGACAGGCTAGAGGACATCAAGGCCGCCACAGCTCAGGACGAGCAGCTGTCCTCCCTCAAACAGGTCATTCGGTCAGGCTGACCGGAGACAAGGAAACAGTCACCCACGAATCAGTGAATACTGGAACCACCGTGATGAAATCACAGAGGCTGATGGTATCCTCCTAAAGGGTGAGAAAATAATCATTCCACACAAGCTCAGAGCAGACATGCTACAGCGCATACATACAGGACACTTTGGGGTGGAGAAAAGCAAACAGAGCAAGAGGCAATGTTTTGGCCAGGCATGGGTCAACAGATTGAGGCAACAGTAGGGATGTGTGACATATGCCAAACACACCATAATGCCAACACAAAGGAGCCCATGCTCTCACAGGCAATCCCAGAGAATCCATGGCAGACTGTCGCAACAGATTTATTCTCCTGGAACTCTGAGAACTACCTCGTCATATGTGACTACCTCAGCAGGTACTTTGAAATTGAACGCCTGCACAACATCACTACAGCCACCGTCATCCACAAAATGAAAGCAGTGTTCGCCGGACATGGCATACCAGAACAAGTCATCAGCGACAACAGGCCATGTTACAGCTCACATGAATTCAAACAGTTTGCTGAGTCCTGGGGTTTCAGGCACGTCACATCGAGCCCACATTATCCCCAGAGCAACGGTCTGGCCGAAAAGACCAGACTGTAAAGCGGATCCTCACAAAGGCCAGAGAAGACAAGAAAGATCCCTACCTCAGCCTGCTGGAGTACAGGAACACACCGGTCGATGGCCTCAAATCTCCAGCCCAACTCCTGATGAGCCGCAGACTGCGCTCCATCCTACCCACAACAGCACTACAGCTACGACTTCAGGTAACCCCCCAGGAGGGAATGCGAGCAAGGAGAGAGGAATGCCAGCAGCGCCAGCAACAGCACTACAACAGGTCTGCTAGGCTCCTGTCAACACTGCCCGCTGGAATGCCCATCCGCTTCCAGCAGGGAGATGGTAGGTGGAAACCAGCAGCAGTCATCCAACCCGCAGAGACTCCACGAAGCTACCACATCACAACCAGCGATGGACAGAGGTTCAGGCGCAACCGACGGCACCTTCTCGACACCCGAGATGACAAGCACACACCCAACACAGCAGCCTGAGATCAGCGATGATGATCGGGTCACTGGACAATGGGAACCTGGGGAACAGGAACCCCACCATGGGTCTGTATGCAAACCAAATCACCCTGAGCCTTGTCCCCGACCATACAAGGTATGGTCGCATCATTAAGTCAAGGCAAGTCCTCGACTTATAATTGATTGTAAAGGGTGTAGGCGGATCGCTGCCCTAAAAATGTAGTTGAAGTCTACTCAGTTTATGGCCTTATATTGCTGTTATGTGAGATTGACTCGTTATTAACACTGCTGTGAAAAAAGTTCTTTTTATATCAGGTACTGTTTACCTAAGTTCACCCTTACAATGTTGACTGTTTCTACCTTCACAGTATATCAGGACGCAAGTGGAAACGCAAGGGGACATTTTGATGTAAATCATTTTAGTCACCATTGTGTAAACAAAGTATAAAACTATATTTCAATGCCTAAATATGGCTGTGAACAATGTAACCAATGTAAGTAAACAATCTAACATATCTCCTGAATGTCCCTTTTGTCTGCAGCAACAGTATAAACAACAGTAACAACAGTATAAACCTGCGCAAAAGTAATCATTTAAATGCCTGAACATGGCTGTGAATTCGATATTAAAATCCCAATGTCATACGAGTACGACATGTTTAGCGGTGTTGTAGCCTGTTACTATTGATAACATTTGTCAAATGTCTGCCATATCAAACTAACAACATTCTTAAGCATAAACAAACAAGTTTATCAATACATTTGAAGAGGTGTTGTACCTTGACCAGTTCCCTGTCGGGACTGGCGATAGAACACTTCGGGGGAAATGGCTGCCATCTTGCATGTACGAGGATAAGTGTCATGTGTTTTTGCGACCACAAGATGGCAGCCCAAGTGTCCACGAATGAGGCCAAAGGGTCTAAGTTAAGCAGAATTTAATATTATGGTGCAGAGAGCCAAAATGTAATGTCCCCATATGAGGAAACAGTCTTAGTTAAGCCCACATCATGTTATACTGTCACTACGACATACGATTGTACGGTTATGTTCCTTTATATATATATATATATATAGCCTATATATTATATATTATATATATATATATATATATATATAGCCTATATATGATGACATTTTTTTGTTGAAGGGAGATGTTTAGCACTGCCATAAGCAGGACCTTCATTGTGAAATGCACTTGAACCGGAAACCAGGCAGTAGATTGTTCAATGCACGGCATGAGGAATAAAAATCCCAGACATTGAGTATACCTGGTGGTAATTTATAGACAAGAGCAAGTCAGAACAATAATCAACATTACAATTAAACTATTACACTTTGTTTGAAGCAGCTCACCACAAAGCGGCGACGAGCATGGAGACGTCTCTCGTCACTTGGCAGAGCGGTCTGCATAATCCACGTAGCAAGTGGCCGTCGCCACGAAAGTGTCAGCGCGGAGTGTAGGTTTAAAGTTGAGTAGTATTGTTGCTCTGTGCCCCCACACACCGCACGACCCAGAGTCCCAACCCAACCCAATTCCCCATAATCCCTCGGGCCCCCTACATCATCTCCACATTCCTCAGGGAAGCCATTAGTAGGCCTATGCAAATGCTAGTGAATTGTACTAGTTTGTTGAATACAAACAGGCTAAATGAACATGTTACAACATATCTAGATACATATCTAGATATTTATTTGAACATAACATACATATCTAGATATTTATTTGAACAAATAACAATTATAACATGACGATTTAATTTAAAATTTAACATTAACAGATATTTAAAAGGAATACGAACTGATGAAATAATTATTTAAGCCCGTGTGTGTGTGTGTGTTGGGGGGGGAGGGCGTGTGTGGCAGGCGGAAATGTCCATGATCCTCCCCTCAACATAATGGAGGGTGATCTTGTCTGGGATTGTCTCTTGGTCGTCTGGGAAAGCTTTTTCCCCAGACATTTTGGAGGATCACCCGCTCCATATACTCCCTGTCGAGGATCTCCACACCTGAAATAATAAAAGTGCTTACTTAGTACGAACATGGGACACACACAGAGAGAGAGAGAAAAAAACAGCTTCATATTGTAATTCCCTACCTCTTCATCTTTAACATAAATTAGCCTCATTGGGAACGGTGTGCCTTGGCCTGTGCTTATTTCTTTCACCGGCTCAAGCTAAATAAGACAGGGGAAAGACATTTTCTTTTTTTTTTTTTAAATCGCACAAAAACCTTAACATAGTTAGGCATCTCTGTAGTAAAATGAAAATGGAAAATCATTCAAACAAAACACAATTATTTGGATAGTGTTATAATGTATGCAATTACATTTTGTGTTTGGTGTGTGTTTTGTCTTGACAGCATGCAAGGAGAGGTGCCATATGTGGACATGCCTTTCTATATGTATATATAGATCTATATATAGATATATATAGCTCTCTATATATAGATAGATATAGCTATAGATATAGCTATAGATCTCTATATATAGAGATCTACATCTATAGATATATATCTATATCCATCTAGATATATATCTATCTATCTATAGAGATATCTATAGATCCTGTCAGTTTTTCGCACGAAAAACCATTATTCTCCACGACAGCAAGCAGACAAGGTGGGTCACCAACATTACGCTGGCGTTTAACTAACTTTGTATTGATGACTTGCTATAGAAATCCCCGTTAAGTGTTGTATGAAGAATATTTTAAAAGATCGTCTTCAATTAAGTACAACAACGTCAGTTTCCCATCGCTAAACTTACAACCGTCACTGTTCACTATATATATTTGCCCCATTTCTACAGAAGTAAATGAACGCAGTACATTAGCTAAATGTAGCTATTTAAACTGTGAAAGAGTATCTGCCCGTTTGTTATTTAGTTAGCTATAAATTCAAGTAAGCCCTGTAAACATCCACGACCATTAACCGCAGCGAATATACAATCACTTGAACGTCTTACCTGCAGCCACGTGTTCGTCTCGTACTCCTCGGCCGCTTCTCAAGTCCAACAATGCAAACTTGGACTTGTGTCCGTGGTGAGAAGCTTCTCTCCAGTCGTCCTTGGAACAATTAAGTCGCACGGATATGAGCTCACTGGACGCTTCTTCCGGCGGCGTCTCTCAATACCAAGAATGTAAAAGACGCTCTTGGGTACTTGGGGAGAATGTTGTAACGTTGTAACGAAGGTAGGTGGGGTGGTGGAGGCCAGCTGAGTGCTCCGGACAGCAACGGCAGACGACACGACGCAACCAGTTCGACCATTTATTAAGAACGGGTCCAACGGCACAGGTCAGGTCTCCAACACACGCACAGAAAGCGAATAACATATATATATATATATATATATATATATATATATATAAAGACAAGACACGTGACGTCCGTACACCTCACTCCCCTTCACCACTGTAGAGAGACCGCGTGCTTTCTCCTAGTTATACCGCCGGAAGTGACGCAAAACTTAACTAGGCAAGCGCTGGACAACAAGAGGTGCGCCCCTAGTGGCGCTATTCAATGTCTTTGACTCTGATCCTCATTCTTCTTCTGTCTCAATATAGAACGTAGGTTCATACACACAACAGTACACTGTCGCCACCTGTTGGCGGACGTAGAACACAACATATTCCCCCTTTACGTAATAATGATACTAATGCATCAATAGAGAATAGTAATGGTTGTGCATAACTCTCTAAAGTATTGTAGCGACCCTGTCATTGGTCGGCCTGGCCATCACTCTGCTCTCCGCCAACCCGGGGCTTGCATGGAGGCAGGTACTTGCGGGTTGGCGGAGAGGAGGGGGAGGGCGGACCTGCAGGGATTAGGAAGGGAAGTCTAGAAGTTTCTAGTAGTGTTTTCTCAGTTGTTTCGCTGTGACTGTGATATACAATAAAGTACCGTGACGTTTGAGACGGCAACTCATGTCTGCGCGTCATCACTTGCAGCAGACATTACAGTATTAATAAACGTCCATACAATAACGGTGTCATTGGTATGAGTGAAAATAGCAATGAAAATAGTGCAAAATGAAGATCTGATAAAGAAGAAAAACAAATATATGTCAACAAACTACGTTTTGGGCACTTGTGATCCATATACAGCACCCGCAACATTATTTCAATCACTAAACACAGCAACATCACTGCCAGAGCTCAAACAATTCTATTCAAGCAATAGCTCACGACAGACGGTGGTATATTATATCACAGGGGCGTTGTTACTTCCTTTGTTGAAAAACTGACTACAAGCAAGTAACACTGCCATAGCGCCCCCGACTCAGCATCATGACTTCATAAAGAGTGTATTATCTGGTTAATCTGTTCATTTTACTTAATAGGCATTTTACTTCATGGGAAAACATGTTATGTGTGTGTTTGTCATTTTACTAAAGTATTCTTGCTTTGTCTTTTTCTAATGGGCTTTTCACACTTGAATAAGTTAACCCAGGGTTAACTTTAACCCTGGGTTATAATAGCCCTGGGTTAATTTATCTCACGTTTCACACTAGTTTTCTTTAAGTGAATACCTCAAAACAATCATAGAAAACTCGCGTCATGAAAATGGCAACGAAAGCGATGAAATGAAACAAATTATGCAGGCGTACTCCAAGAAAAGAGAGGTCAACGCTCAAGAGTGTGTGACTCGTGCATGCGGCCTGCATATGAAACGGTGTACACGCAGTTCATATTTGTACAGACGGATGACAATGCGCTGAAAGTGAGTTATCCCCTCTCATTCCTAGAGAGCAAAGCACCAGACACTATTTATGTGTGGATGAGCGGGTTACCCGATAAGTATAAAGCTAGACCTGAAACACCAGACTTTGAGGCAATGTGCTTGGCAGATTTCGCGGCCACTTGTAGAATTGTCTATGGCGAACAGACAAACGGTAAAAATGTCCTTCCCCTTCTGAATGACATGGGTTACGTCCAGAGGAGAACAAACAATAAACCCGCCGTCATTAAATATCGTCGCTTCTCACAGGAAAAGAATCCTGAGGAATTTCACAGCACGTTGCTTAAGCTTTACCTCCCTTATTTCAAATGCTGAAATACTCATCATTGACGAATTATCCATGGTCTCAAAGTCTCTCTTTGCCTACGTAGATGCAAGATTAAAACAAATCAAAGGAATCCAGAGACCTTTCAGTGGAATGTCAGTTATTGCTGTTGGAGATTTCTATCAGTTACCACCAGTTAGACAGTCTAAACCTCTATGCGTATATGATGCACATCAGATCGACCTCTGGCGTGACTATTTTCAGATGATCACATTGACTGACATCATGCGTCAAAAAGACGATGTCCCTTTTGCAGAGATGCTGAACCGAATCCGTGGCAAAGAAAAGTCAGAAGCGTTATCAGACCAAGACAGAGCTTTGCTTTCCCAGGCTATCGTTGAACCGGCACGCTGTCCAAAGGACATACTGCACGTGTATGCTACAAATAAACAAGTTGATGCACACAACTCTGCAACATTAGCTCTGTTTCACTCTGACATCATACAAATAGATGCAGATGACTATAAAAAAGATCTCCAAACAGGTAGAATGGAGAGACAAGCTATACCTTTCAAAGGGAGCAAAAATGAGTTACCTGACTCAATAAAAGTTGCCATCGGCGCTCGTGTCATGCTTACCAGAAACATTAACGTGCAATCGGGTCTGTGCAATGGAACTTTTGGCCAAGTTGTAAAACTAGTGACGAGTGAAAATGTTCAACATGTCAGTAAACTCGGTCTACAACTCAATGACGCAAACAAACACGGCAATTTATGCACAGATGATAATATTGTGTACATAGACAGAGAGGAGGAGAATCTGAAGCAAAAGGGAGTGGTGCGCCGACAGTTTCCTGTAAAACTTGCATTTGCGTGTACAACACACAAGGTTCAAGGTATGACAACTTCCTCAGCGGTCGTGTCACTGAAGCACATCTTTGAATACGGCATGGCCTATGTAGCTCTCAGCAGAGTAACCTCTCTCAGCGGGCTACATATTCTACATATGGATGAGAAAAAAATCTACGCCAACCCTGAAATTAACAGAGCTCTCGCCAACATGACACAAGCGTCATTGGAACATGTAATGCCTCTACTTCATGTCACAGAATCATTAAACAGACCAGCCACTCTCACCGTCATCCATCATAACACAGAAGGACTGCCGTCTCATATCGCGGATATCAAAAGTCACCATGAAATGCATCTCGCAGACGTCTTGTGTCTAACAGAAACGCACCTACGAGGATCCTTTGTGTCGGAAAGTCTCCATTTAGATGGCTACAACATGTATAAGCGCAATAGAAACGCTTCATACACCAACTACCCTGACATGGCCAACAAAAATGGTGGCGGAGTAGCTATCTATGTGAAAAACCATATCAGAGTCCACGAAAGGCGTTACATACAGAACGCTACCGATATCGAGTTTACTGTTGTCCAGCTTGAAGCCCCGCTCAATGCACAGATTGCAACAGTCTACAAGCCCCCAGGTTACAGCGTCCTCTCATTCTTGTCAAACCTGCGAAGCCTCTTGGATTCACTAGAAATCATAGATCGACATCCCATCTTAGTTTGTGGGGATTTCAACGAAGATCTGTTGTCCAGAGCAAGCAAGCCAATACTTGAGCTGTTTCAGTCTAAAGGTTACGAGCAACTCATCACCACTGCTACCACCGACAGGAATACACTGTTAGACCACATTTTCATCTCTCGACCACAGTGCTGTCTCCATTCTGGTGTGCTGCAAACTTACTACAGTTATCACAATCCTGTGTACTGCATATTAAACTCTGAAATATTGTAAATATAACTTGCAAGTGTAACCCTTGTAAACTAAGTACAATGTAACTTTATATCATTGCACTCATGACCGGAATTATGGAGTTCATAGGTACCAAGGCGATGGAGGGATGATCATCCATTCCGGACTATTTTACAAGCACTTGCAAAGATGACACAAATGGAGAAAGAGAGGTGGTTCCTAACAGTAACATTGTCTTCATCCTGGTACTGCATACTTTTTGCAGTCGACCTTTTAAATATTGTGATTAGAACCGGTTTTAAGTATGATCAACACTCTTAAGGACCAAATTACTCAACACTGAAAGTCGTAACATTAAAAATTGTGAGTTGGGAGGGGTCGTCCCTTGCAGCCAGGCAGTTACACCCGCCGCTGCTGGGAGGGAGGGAGGAGGGACGATCTCACCCAAGAAAAAAAGAGTTAACATTAATACCTGTTTCACTTAAAAAGATGACACAAAGACCAGTATCCTCCATAGACATTTGCCTGCAATAGATTACAAACACATAAAAAACATTGCATTATACAAATCCCATGCCAACCCTTGAGCTGGGGCCAAGCTGGTAAGTGAACACAACACTTCAATGCATATGCGTATATTTAATAATTATTACGTGTGATAATCTGAAAAGGTAGAAGGGCGAATCACTGCCCCTGATACGAACTGGTAATGTATTTCTTTTCTGTGTGTGTATGAGTGCTTTACAGTCAGTACTTCTCAGCCCATGAGGAGTTAAGAAGTCCAGCCACAGGACTTTGGAGCAAGTCCAGAATGGAGACAGCACACCAAGAGGCCACCGCTTCACCTTTAAATCACCTGGATCTGTGCCTGGTGTGTAACTACGGTTTTTTTCTTCAATCATTTGAATGCTGTAGATAACATTTGGTGATACAGTAAATTCTGACCATCTGCATCTCTGGTTCATGTCATCTCCCCCTTCCCTTAGTCTATTAAAGAGGTGAAGATGGAAACAGCCGCACACAACCACATTGCTTATCTGGAGCTGTAACCAAGCATTTTGTAAGTACATTTTTACCATTCACGGTATGCTTAACTAAAATAATCAGTGACACTTATAACCTGAAAAACATTAAAGACACCAAAATCGGTGCTCCTCTTTTATTTCCATGGTATTAAATAGCTTTAGGATTGGTCTTCAATTTTGTAACGTTTTAATGTGCACAGGTAAACATACAAACTGTCAACAATAAACTAGTGCAATGTTTGGTTTGGCCGTCTGCATCATTGGTGTTACAGTTTTCTCTCCTGTCTCTCCACACACACACACACCACAGAACCAGGACCACATGGACCGAGGAACAGAAGAATCAGAGGCAGTGCAGCTACGTGACTCTTTGCTGAGTATTCAATGCTCCTCTTCAGCTGGACCCAGACAGTCTGTAAGTAGCCTATAGGGTACTGTGAATAGAATTCATGCTTGTTTACTGTTCAATTTTAACCCTTTTATATTTTTTTAAAACGTGTCAGTGATTCAGTCCTTCATGTTTTTCTTTGCCCTATTATGACATTTATCATGAATCTTGTTGACAGGGCATGCTGCTTTGAGCGAGTCCTCAGCACCATGGAGAGTTCAACTGCTGCCTGTTTCAACAGCCAAATACCACAGAACAAATACATCCTGAAGTATAGATGGGTTCTTCTCCGGAACATGCCAACCTCCACTAACCACCATCACCAACAAACAGAACATTTTGTGAACATTTGTCAAAGTGCCCTTGAGCATGACACTGACACCAAGTTGCTCCTGGTGGACAGGCCAGCACCTGGCAATGCCACGACTATCTCCTGGTGTGTCTGTAAATGGGTGAATGAGAGGCAAAATTGTAAAGCCCTTTGTCCATTAAGGTACAACAAGAACATTGCATGCTTAGCCGTCCTGGTAGGGGATCCCTCTAAGACTTGACCTACCTAAAGGTTTCTCCATTTTTTCCTTAAAGGTTTTTTCTGAGTTTTTCCTGACATGCTTAGAGGGTCTAAAAGGCTGATGATGTACATAAGGTGTAAATAAATATTTTCTTAGAAATTACATTTTTCTATGCCTATTTTCTGTACATATCACCTGCTTTGCATTTAAATATGCATCTTTATTAGAAGTCTAGTTCTAATGTAAGTTGTAAAAGAAGTAAAGTAATAATGGAAGTCAATTACTTTCCCACATGATGTGCAAGTCGTAAATCCCGACTTCAGAGTACAACTTGAACGCACCACAATAAGATAAGATACAACTTTATTAATCCCGAAGGAAATTGTTGTGCCATGTTGCATAGCGATACAGTAAAACAATAGAGAAATAAACTAACAGATTTACAAATGTACAGTCCTAGTAGGATAAAAATATAGGTGAAATAAATTATATAGGCAAGATAAGGTATTCAGTCTGTGAAAACGATTTGGCATAATTGAAGTGTAATACAACTGTGATGATGATAATAATAATAATGGTAAGAGGACGTATTAAAAATATTGCACATTTGCAGCTTAAAGGTAATATTGCACATGATATTAAGAATATTGCACACGATGATGAGGGGTAGTATCGCAGGTAATATTTAGAGATAACAATAATATAAATATAATAAAAAAGCACATGATATTGAGAATATTACACATGATGTTGGCCAGTAATATTAATATTGCACGTAATACTGAGAAAAATGCACATGATGTTGAAAGGTAATATTGCACATGATATTGCTCAGTGTTCATTGTCTTGTATTTCAACTGTCCCTCCCACAGAGGGCGGAGGAGTTATCGAGTTTGATGGACACAGAGGGGGGAGGAGTTATAGAGTTTGATGGCCACAGAGGGGGAGGAGTTATAGAGTTTGATGGCCACAGGCAGAAAGGCCCTCCAGTTGTGTTCTGTGGTGCACCTCGGTACTCTCAGTCTACGGCTGAAGGTGCTCTGGTATGACTCCAGTGTGGCGTGCAGGGGATGGGAGGCGTTGTCCATAATACTGAGTTGTTTACCCAGCATCCTCCTCTCCAAGACCTCCACCATAATCACTGCGTAGTTTTACTCAGGCATCCTCCTCCACTCCTCCAGAAGACCTCCACCCATAATACTGAGTAGTTATACTCAGCCATCCTCCTCCTCCGAGACCATCCGCGCAAGACTCCAGTTCCACGTCCCAGGACAGAACCCCAGCTTTCCCCTGATGAGCCTTACTTGAGTCTGTTGGCCCGATCGGCTGCCTTCCACCCTGCTGCACCCAGCACCACAACAACGCTAGAGCAATTTCATCCGCAATGTTCAACTTCACATTTCATCCGGGCCACATCCAGCCATTATTAACGTTGGCCCCTCACAGGGCCGGTATATAACTCGTAAGACCTATATAAATATAATTCTACTCTTATCAATATTACATTCAATTTGCTCCTGCTATTTGATTATGATTGGTTTAAAGTAACTAACTTAATAACTACCTCAGAAAGCACAGACCATCAAGGTACAGGCCATTGACAAATTTTGGGCCAAGGACTTGGGCAACATCATCCAGGCCAGGAAATATAAGTCCAGTGATGGACGATAGGGTTGGAACCGAATCCAAGTGCCGGTACTGGGTACCGAACACATCTCTTTAATTCGATTCTTGACCTTATCGTTTCTAAAAGAGATATAAATCTTTATTATTGCAAACAAAGGCAATATGTCTGCAAGGACGTGGCGGCTACCTCTCAGGACATTTAAAACAATGTATCTGCCAGGACCTGTCTACGTCACGCATCAACGTAACGCCGCAACGTGTCCATTTGTTTTGATACGAGCTAGCGGTTAGTCAGCAGTGTGGAAGATGGACCGCGGGAAATGGTCAAAAGTGTGCCTTCACTTTGTAAAAGAAAGCGACGACAAGGCTAAGTGCAGTAAATGTGGGAAATGCTGATATGGTGATCTGTCTTCTGTACTGGGGGGAGCGTACGGCCGGGCGCTGGGAGCGTACGGCCGGGCGCTGGGACCGGAGTCCGGATAAGCAGAACCGGAACGGAATGGGAATCAATAAAATTCAAACGATACCCAACACTAGACGGACATTATAGTTTAGGTACCAGTATGTGCAAACTGGTTGAAATTAGACGGCCAGGACATCCAATGGAAGAGTCGCGGTTCTCTCCGAATGGCCAGCTCCGGCCCCGTGATGTTGTACGATAAGCAAATTGATGATTTTTTGCAAGCTTCCGTGCGCCAGCATAAAATGAGGTGCCGCGGCCGGACTCCGGCCCGCGGGCCTTTGAGTATTGACACGATAATGGCGTAGAGGATGGACGATGGCCACTGCAACAGAAGGGATAGAACATCTGCATCATGGATGGCTGGAGAGCAAGCTGGTAGCCGTCAGGTGGGGTGGCCAGGTATCCAGTCAGATCGCAGCAGCACCCTAGAAACAGAGACAACATGGTGGTTAGACAGACCACAGTGAACAGGGAACATACAAGCAACCGCTACCCTAATACCCATCAGCAGCCAGGGTAGGATAGTGCTGACAGTGTTGATTCAGCTGTAATTAAAGCTGAAGGGCACTCCTAGTGGCCAAAAGCAAGGTAAAATAGGTGGGTTTTAAGTCGAGCCTTAAACGCCCTCTGAAACTGCGGAGCCAATCGCAGGGCGGCTTGCACAGGTGACACGGGACCCCAGCCGTCCTCCAGCCCCCTGCTGTCAACCATAGTGGGAGGGATCTCTGAAGGAGGTGTGGCAGATGATGGAGCAACAAAACCTGTTTGTTTGAACATTGTGAGGAAAAAATGACCATTCCCACCAATGGTGAATCGAATCATTATATCTGAATAGAATTTTGATCATTTTTTTTTCTGTTAGTTTATTTTATTATTCTGTCGATTTCACTATTGCTTATTTTAATATATTGCGTTGTGAGAGTTTACCATAAGGTACCATTTTATCTTTCCAAAATGGCCAATGTCGTCTGTAAGGAGTCTTAATGTAAAATGCTGTTCGGTAGTCCTGCACTACCAAGAGCCACACACTCACTCGTCTTTCCTTCTTCTCTCTCCCTGACTCCATGGACCTCAGGACCCAGCGAAGGAGAGCGTGAAATAGGTGAGTTGTGACAAGATCATGTTTTTGTTTTTTTTCTTCTTAAGGTCACAAGACTTTCTATTGTCTTTTTTGCAAAACTGAACTCGCAATGGCTTGAAAGTGAAGCATTTCATCAACTTGGAGACATTTTTTGAAGACTTGCCCAGTCCCTCTTCCAAAACACTTATTTATCAATCTTTTTTTCCTATCCAGGACGCCCTGAGGAGCAGGATGACTCTGAGAACAGCACTATTTACATCACAGGACTCACTGAGACCGTCACCATTGATGAAATGGCAGAGTTCTTCAAGCACGTTGGACCAATCAGGGTGAGAAAATGACCCTAATCTTGATGCTACATACACTCACGACAGCGGTTCCAGCCATACAATTGGGGGTTGGTCTCACAGGTGTGGTCTATTTTAGCTAGAACATGCATGACAAGATTCAAGTTATGCGGACCTCGTAACTGTATTGGGCTTAATGATTGCTGCCCACTCAATCTGTTAAGATGGTGCTCCCTCACCATTGGGCATTTGACTTTAGGCAAATCAGTCAATTTCCCTCAAAGATTGGCAACTAGTAACTACAAAACTAAAACTAGTCCATGCTTGGATATTACACTACATTTTGTATGCTTATACTTCTAATAGTTGGCACACATTAGCACTTGACTTCTAATGCATGACTATTCTTCCTTTCCCCAGATGAACCGTAGGCTGGGGCAACCAGCCATTAACATCTACACAGACAAGGACAGTGGGAAGCCCAAGGGAGATGCAACCTTATCCTATGAGGAGCCCTTCTGTGCCAAGGCAGCTGTGGAGCACTTTGATGGTAGGATTATTATATTTTCCCTACCTCTTTTGTGTCACTTTTTTTAAAAATATGATTCTAAGTTGGTTTTTTTTGTTTTCCCGTTTTAAAGGAAAGGACTTCCAGAGCCGTCGGTTGAAGGTGTCGATGGCCCGTCGTAAGCCCATGATTGGAGGGATGAGAGGGGGCATGCCCATGAGAGACAGCATGATGGGCCGCGGAGGTAAAACTGTCTTGGCCGATGCTACAGCTGAGCTGTATCGTCTCAAAAACAAGTCTTTTGGTTTCAACGTTCAGGTGAATAAATGTTTCCTTGTATCAGGGATGATGGGTCGCGGTGGGGAGCGTGGTGGCTTTGGGCCCCGAGGAGGTCCCCGCGGTATGGGTCGAGGTGGACCGTCGGGGGGCAACATGCAGCAGAGAGCCGGCGACTGGGAGTGCCCCAACCCGTATGTATCAACCACTGGTGTCGTGCCACTCATGGCTGCAGTCTTCTGGTGTCCGCTGTTGGTATGTGACTGAGCCGTGTTCTGCTCTGACGCTTAGTGGCTGTGGGAACCAGAACTTTGCCTGGAGGATGGAGTGCAACCAGTGCAAAGCTCCCAAACCAGAAGGCTTGGGGGGTGGCCCCCCATTCCCACCTGCAGGTATGACTCCAATGTTTAGTTTTTTTATATAGTAATTATTTTCTGTGGCTTATTTTCTGTTTTAGCAGTGTTTGATTTGTACAGGCAGAGTTGTCCATGGTAATCTCCACAGCAGAGGTGACTAATAGGTGGACTGCGGTCCGTGTCCGGCTGTCGTCCTATCCAGACCCGGACATATTTAAAGGCGTGTCTTTTCTAGCCTTTATGACACTGCCTTAGCGGCCCTGTCATGTGATTTCTACTCAGCCAATCAGATCGGTGCTGTGAGTGAGCAGAAACATGCATGCAGAGACAAGACAAGAAAATAGAGATGGTTACATGGCGAAAATGGCCTATAATGACAAATGGACACTCTTGAACGCAAGTTGGACATCATGACCTTCTAGATCTTTGCTTGAGGAAATGTTCTATAACTGGACCCCTTTGAAATTGTATTGAATCCTCAGTAAGCGCTACAGTATTAATGCAGTGCTGAAGACTAAGTCATGTGTGTTTTTAAGGCGGTGACCGAGGGCGAGGCGGAATGGGAATGCGCGGTGGAAGGGGCATGGACCGTGGGGGGCCCGGCGGTGGGCCTGGTGGTGCCGGGGGCCCGGGTGGTCCGGGTGGCCCGGGTGGCCCGGGTGGCCCCGGCTTCCGGGGCGGCTGGGGAGGAGACCGCGGGGGCTTCAGAGGCCGAGGTGGCATTAAATATCGTCGCTTCTCACAGGAAAAGAATCCTGAGGAATTTCACAGCACGTTGCTTAAGCTTTACCTCCCTTATTTCAAATGCTGAAATACTCATCATTGACGAAGTATCCATGGTCTCAAAGTCTCTCTTTGCCTACGTAGATGCAAGATTAAAACAAATCAAAGGAATCCGGAGACCTTTCGGTGGAATGTCAGTTATTGCTGTTGGAGATTTCTATCAGTTACCACCAGTTAGACAGTCTAAACCTCTATGCGTATATGATGCACATCAGATCGACCTCTGGCGTGACTATTTTCAGATGATCACATTGACTGACATCATGCGTCAAAAAGACGATGTCCCTTTTGCAGAGATGCTGAACCGAATCCGTGGCAAAGAAAAGTCAGAAGCGTTATCAGACCAAGACAGAGCTTTGCTTTCCCAGGCTATCGTTGAACCGGCACGCTGTCCAAAGGACATACTGCACGTGTATGCTACAAATAAACAAGTTGATGCACACAACTCTGCAACATTAGCTCTGTTTCACTCTGACATCATACAAATCGATGCAGATGACTATAAAAAAGATATCCGAACAGGTAGAATGGAGAGACAAGCTATACCTTTCAAAGGGAGCAAAAATGAGTTACCTGACTCAATAAAAGTTGCCATCGGCGCTCGTGTCATGCTTACCAGAAACATTAACGTGCAATCGGGTCTGTGCAATGGAACTTTTGGCCAAGTTGTAAAACTAGTGACGAGTGAAAATGTTCAACATGTCAGTAAACTCGGTCTACAACTCAATGACGCAAACAAACACGGCAATTTATGCACAGATGATAATATTGTGTACATAGACAGAGAGGAGGAGAATCTGAAGCAAAAGGGAGTGGTGCGCCGACAGTTTCCTGTAAAACTTGCATTTGCGTGTACAACACACAAGGTTCAAGGTATGACAACTTCCTCAGCGGTCGTGTCACTGAAGCACATCTTTGAATACGGCATGGCCTATGTAGCTCTCAGCAGAGTAACCTCTCTCAGCGGGCTACATATTCTACATATGGATGAGAAAAAAATCTACGCCAACCCTGAAATTAACAGAGCTCTCGCCAACATGACACAAGCGTCATTGGAACATGTAATGCCTCTACTTCATGTCACAGAATCATTAAACAGACCAGCCACTCTCACCGTCATCCATCATAACACAGAAGGACTGCCGTCTCATATCGCGGATATCAAAAGTCACCATGAAATGCATCTCGCAGACGTCTTGTGTCTAACAGAAACGCACCTACGAGGATCCTTTGTGTCGTTGAAATTAGACGGCCAGGACACCATGAAGAGTCGCGGTTCTCCCGATGGCCAGTCCGGCCCTGATTTGTACGATAAGCAAATTATATTTTTTGCAAGCTCTCGTGGGCCACATAAAATGAGGTGCCGGGCCGGATCCGGCCCGCGGGCCTTGAGTTTGACACGTATGGCGTAGAGGATGACGATGGCCACCACAGAGTGATAGAACATCTGCATCATGGATGGCTGGAGAGCAAGCTGGTAGCCGTCAGGTGGGGTGGCCAGGTATCCAGTCAGATCGCAGCAGCACCCTAGAAACAGAGACAACATGGTGGTTAGACAGACCACAGTGAACAGGGAACATACAAGCAACCGCTACCCTAATACCCATCAGCAGCCAGGGTAGGATAGTGCTGACAGTGTTGATTCAGCTGTAATTAAAGCTGAAGGGCACTCCTAGTGGCCAAAAGCAAGGTAAAATAGGTGGGTTTTAAGTCGAGCCTTAAACGCCCTCTGAAACTGCGGAGCCAATCGCAGGGCGGCTTGCACAGTGACACGGGACCCCAGCCGTCCTCCAGCCCCCTGCTGTCAACCATAGTGGGAGGGATCTCTGAAGGAGGTGTGGCAGATGATGGAGCAACAAAACCTGTTTGTTTGAACATTGTGAGGCAAAAATGACCATTCCCACCAATGGTGAATCGCAATCGCGATATCTGACAAAAATAATCGCAATGTTGTTTTTTTTCTGTTAGTTTATTTTATTATTCTGTCGATTTCACTATTGCTGTATTGTTATGCAACCTGGCACAAGAATTTCCTTCTGGATTAATAAAGTTATATCTCATTTTAGGAGAGAAAAAAGTGTGGCAGCCATTTAATGTGACTTGTGCCCCACAATCTTCATGCCTTAAGTCTCAGGAAACAGAAATAGTACTATTTCTGTCACTCTGTACTTGTAACGTGTGGGCTACTACTCGTAAAACTGTAGAATTTATCTTTTTTTTTATTTTTGCACCGAATCGATGGATGTGTATGCAAATAGTTAAGTGCATGTGTAACTAAACCCTGGTTTTTAAAGTCCAAAATAGACGATAAAATAGACAACAGAAACACAAACTGTACTGTAGTGATCTTCAGGTACCACAGTGATATATCGCTGTCTCTCCTTCAACAAATGTACTCTTTGTAAGTCGCTTTGGATAAAAGCGTCTGCCAAATGCCCTAAATGTAAATGTAAATGTGATGTTTGACATCCACTTATTAGACGACAGTGATATTAGATGATAATTGAAGTAAAGAAAATTAGGGTCTTTCTGATTCAGGTGACATGAGGTCTAAATGCTACTGTAGACTACTAACTCAGTATGATGCACCACTTTACTTGCGGGACCACAAAATGAGAAAGTAACTACTCTGTATGATCAGTGGTGTACCGGGACAAATGCCGGTGGGCCGTCAAAAAAATGCTAAAACTTTTTAAGCGGCCCTGTGTGTGTCTTTACTGGCCCTCTCGGTGTTCCTGTCATTCCTGATGTGTGTGTGTGTGTGTGTGCACGGGCTCACTGGCCAATCACAACCTTGGTTGTTAATGTGCGTTAACGTTCTATAACAGGGCTGCTCAAATACAAATCTCAAAGGTCCATCTTCAATAAGACAAAGGTCTCTTTATTAAGGTCAGTCAAGCATTTACGATTTAATTATTAAATTAAAAATATTACATTAAGTATAAAGTACATATAATATAAAATCTATTGAATTATATGAAATAGATTACATCAAATGAAATAAAACATAAAATTACATATTAAATAGGATATACAAATCACTATTTTCCCCATGGGATGTTGAATGTGAGGAAGCTGACTATGGACAAAAAGTGCAGCGGCCTGACATTATTGGAACATGCCCTACGGTCATGGTAGAGGTTGAGGGAGTGAAGGTGCCCTGTATATTAGACACAGGCTCCCAGGTAACGCTGTTGAGCAAGACTTTTTTTCAAAAATGGTTTGACCATATCCATCCCTGTGACAGCGACGACCTCCACTGGCTGACACTGAAAGTGGCCAATGGACTGCAGATTTCCTACACTGGCTATGTCATCCTGGATTTCACCATTGGAGGGGTAAGAATATTGGATAAAGGAGTGGTGATCGTAAAAGATGAGTGCATGGGATCAGAAAGGGGCATTCTAGGAATGAATGTGATTAGTCAATGTTGGAAGGCTCTGTTCCAGGGGGACCACCCAGGGATGACGGTATTCGCCTCCATCAACTCTCCTGAAGCCAAGGGGGCGTGGGAGAAGGCCAAATGCAGGCAGATAGAGGAGGCCCCCCCTGATGGGAAGGTGGGTGTGGCCAGGCTGACTAGACAGGACCCTGTGGAGGTACCAGCGCACAGTGAGATGGTCCTCTGGGCCCAAGTACTAGAAACTTCCAAACTCAACCACTCCTGCGTTCTGGTAGAGGGGATAAGTGATGAGGAACAGTAGCAAAGACATTGTCTGTTATTAAAAATGGGAAAGTACCGATTTGCATTAAAAATGTTAACCCATTCCCTGTTGTTGTGCCGCAGCACCGCCCTCTTGCCTCCGTGTATCAGGTTCTCCCCAGTGATGTCCACAGCGAAAAGGAACTTTTACTTCATACCGACCAGCCGGGGACTGTGGAGCTGTCATCTGAGGGAGAACATCCAGTTTTCAACCTGAAGGGGGAAGGATTGACCGTGAATGAGCAACAGGAAATGGACCGGCTCCTCCGTAAATGGAGCAAGGTATTTGCAGCCCATGAAGAAGACTATGGGCGCACAGATGCCATGCAGCACCAGATCCACATGGGCACGGCCCCACCGAGTCGAGAGCAGTACCGACCAGTCCCGCCTTCACTCTTCTCAGAACTATGGAAGCTACTTCAAGGTATGCTTGATAGCGGGGTGGTTAGTGAGAGTTCCAGCCCATGGGCAGCGCCCATTGTACTGGTAAAAAAGAAGGACGGCACGTGGAGGTTTTGTGTTGATTACCGCAAATTGAATGCCTTGACTCATAAAGATGCTTTCCCGCTTCCCAGGATTGAGGAGTCCCTCACCTGCCTCAAACAATCCAAGTGGTTTTCCACTTTGGATTTAGCCAGCGGATACTGGCAGGTGGAGGTGGACCCCCAGGATTGCCAAAAGACCGCCTTCACGACACTGCTGGGGTTGTATGAATTCCAGCGCATGCCTTTTGGATTATGCAACGCTCCAGCGACCTTCCAGAGGTTGATGCAGCAGTGCCTTGGAAGTATGGTAAATGATACACTACTTATTTAACTGGATGATGTCATAATCTTCTCATCTGATTTCCAAAGCCACCTCCAACACCTAGAACAGGTGTTTGACGGGCTGTGGAGGCACAGCCTTAAATTACAGCCCCGCAAATGTAGTCTCTTCCAGTCTAAGGTCATCTACCTTGGCCATGTAGTCAGTAAGGAGGGGGTAGCCACCGACCCCAAAAAGACTGCAGCAGTGCAACGATGGAAACCCCCTACAACAGTCAAGGAGGTACGATCCTTCTTGGGATTAGCTGGCTACTACCGGCGTTTCATCCCGGGGTTCTCCCGTGTAGCAGCCCCCCTGCATGCACTGACGGCAGGCACAGCCACACAGATGAACCGGCCAGTGCAGTGGACTGTGGGCTGCCAGGCTGCTTTCGACAAATTGAAACAAGCCCTTGTGAGTACTCCCATCCTTGCTTACGCTGACTTTTCCAAGCCCTTCCATCTCTACACAGATGCTAGTTTAGACGGCCTAGGTGCCGTCTTGTCACAAGTACAAGATGGGAGAGAACTGTCACGATCTCGATCGTGGCCCCGGGCTCCCGGGCGCCAATACCGCCCCTGGAGGGTTAGCGGGGCTCCCGGGCGCCAGTGCCGCCTCTGGACGATTAGCGGCACCTGCGCTATGTTCGCGGCTGTCCGCAATCAACAATTAGTCATGGCATAAAAGCCCCGGCTCTCCACCCACGAGTGTCGGATCATTGTCTTTGTTTTGTCATCGTTACGTCATCTGTTGTAATTCTACTTACAACTTGGATTTCTACCTGCCTGTCCTCACCTGCCTGTCTGTTCATCACCTGCCTGTCTGTTCATCTACTCCTCACACGGTAATAAATAACATTTATTCCACCACAAAACCCCGAGTCCTGAGTCCGCGTTTGGGTCCTACTGCCAACTCCCATGACAGAATGATCCGACCAATAATGGACCCAGCAGACTCAGACTCGGGATCCGCCGTACTATGGAAGGCACGCGTCAACCAGGGCGAGTTGCAGCGAGCACTCGACGGACTCACCGGCCAGCTGGCCATACTCGCGGCTCGGCTCCTGCCGGTCCCTACTGCATGGTCCCAGCCACCCCGAGTCCCGGTCCCGGCTGGACCACAGCAGCTTCTGCCGGTCCCTACTGCATGGTCCCAGCCACCCCGAGTCCCGGTCCCGGCTGGACCACAGCAGCTTCTGCCGGTCCCTACTGCATGGTCCCAGCCACCCCGAGTCCCGGTCCCGGCTGGACCACAGCAGCTTCTGCCGGTCCCTACTGCATGGTCCCAGCCACCCGAGTCCCGGTCCCGGCTGACCACAGCAGCTCCTGCCGGTCCCTGCTTCCTGGTCCCAGCCACCCCGAGTCCCGGTCCCGGCTGGACCACAGCAGCTTCTGCCGGTCCCTACTGCATGGTCCCAGCCACCCCGAGTCCCCGGTCCGGCTGGACCACAGCAGCTCCTGCCGGTCCCTGCTTCCTGGTCCCAGCCACCCCGAGTCCCGGTCCCGGCTGGACCACAGCAGCTTTCTGCCGGTCCCTACTGCATGGTCCCAGCCACCCCGAGTCCCGGTCCCGGCTGGACCACAGCAGCTTCTTGCCGGTCCCTACTGCATGGTCCCAGCCACCCCGAGTCCCGGTCCCGGCTGGACCACAGCAGCTCCTGCCGGTCCCTGCTTCCTGGTCCCAGCCACCCCGAGTCCCGGTCCCGGCTGGACCACAGCAAGCTCCTGCCGGTCCCTACTGCATGGTCCCAGCCACCCCGAGTCCCGGTCCCGGCTGGACCACAGCAGCTCCTGCCGGTCCCTACTGCATGGTCCCAGCCACCCCGAGTCCCGGTCCCGGCTGAACCACAGCAGCTCCTGCCGGTCCCTGCTGCCTGGTCCCAGCCACCCCGAGTCCCGGTCCCGGCTGGACCACAGCAGCTCCTGCCGGTCCCTACTGCCAGGTCCCAG